>CM021100.1:552240146-552465131 GCA_007115665.2 Sequoiadendron giganteum | reverse complement strand
TAGGGTTAAGGGTTTAGGGTTTAGGGTTTAGGGTTAAGGGTAGAGGGTAGAGGGTAGAGGATTAAAGATAGAGGGGAGAGAGATAGGAGTAAGTGAGTGAATGAGAGACTTGAGAGAGGGAGAGGAGGTAGGAGGGGGAGAATTGAGAGAGAGAGAGAGGGAGGGAGGGAGAGAGTGGGAGAGAGATAGAGGGTAGAGGGTTTAGAGTTTAAGGGTTAAGGGTTTAGGGTTAAGGGTAGAGGCAAGAGAGATATAGGGAGTGAGTGAGTGAGAGAGAAAGAGAGACCTAAGAGAGGGAGAGGGGGTAGGAGGGAGAGTCTTGAGAGAGAGAGAGAGAGGGAATGAATGGGAGAGAGATAGAGGGTAGAGGGTTTAAGGGTTAAGGGTAGATGGCTAAGGGTAGATCAAAGAGATATAGGAGTGATTGAGTGAGAGATAGAGACTTGAGAGAGGGAGAGGGGGTAGGAGGGAGATATGTGAGATAGAGAGAGAGAAAGAGAGAGGGAGTGGGAGAGAGATAGAGGGTAGAGGGTTTTAAGGGTAGAGGGGAGAGAGACAGAGAGACTTGAGCGAGGGAGAGGGGGTAGGAGAGAGAGAGAGGGTAGGTAGAGAGGGAGAGGGGAGAGATCAGGATATGAGAGAGAAATATGAGGGAGGGATATATATGTAGGTAGAGAGAGTTGAGATAGAGACAAAGTAGAGAGGGAAGGAGATAGGGGAAGGGAGGTATAAGTTAGAGAGAGAAGAAGGAAGGTGGATAGATTGAGAGAGGGAAGGAGGGAGAGAGAGAGGAGAAGAGGTAGGGAGGGAGAGATAGGTGACATAGAGAGAGAGGAGGGAGGGAGGGATATTTAAGGAGAGAGAGATGAGATAGAGAGAAAGAAAGTAAAGAGGGAAGGGGGAGAGAGAGAGGTGATAGAGAGAAGTAGAGGTGTAATGAGGAAGGTAGAGATATTGAGAGAGGGAAAGAGAGAGGGAGAGAAAAAGAGGTATATAGCTGTAGGTTAGATAGAGAGATGTAGAGTGAATTTTGGTGGAAGAGAGAGGAGGGAGGGATAGGTAAATATGGATAGTTGAGATAGATAGAAGGAGCTAGATATAGTAGAGAGAGGGCAAAGAGAGATAGAAAGAGGGAGAAGGAGAGAGGAGAGATAGAAAGAGGGGGAGGGAGGGAGAGATAGAGAGAGTAGAGAGGGAGGAGAGAGATAGAGAGAGGTGATAGAGAGAGAAGTAGAGAGGGAAAGAAAGTGGATATATTGAGAGAGAGGAGGCAAGGAGGGAGAGAGAAATAAGTAAAGAGGGACAACTAGGTAGAGAGAAGTAGATATGAAGGAGCAGACATACACAGCGTAGGGATGGAGAGAGAGGCAGACAAAAATAGAGAGAGGTCTAGGCAGATAGAGGGGAGGAGGAGACAAAGAGAAGCATAGAGGGAAGGAGAGAGGAGGAAGAGTGTAGGGATGGAGAGAGAGAGGTGAGAGAGATAAGAGAGAGGAGGAGGATATGTAGGAAGAGAGGTGAGATAGAGATTAAGAGAGCAGAGAGGAAGGGACAAAGAGAAGTGAGATACGTGATAAAGATGTGATGGAGCCGAAAACTAGAGGTAAGGAGGAAGGTGGAGAGATTGAGAGGGAAGGAGGGGGAGAGAGAAAGATGTATAGAGGGATAGGTTATATAGCGATAAGTAGAGATCAAGGTGGGTGAAAGGAAGAGAGAGGGAGAGAGAGAGGGGGAGAAAGAGAGGTGAGATAGAGAGAAGTTGAAAGGGAAGGAGAGAGAGGGGGAGATAGAGAGTAGAGAGGGAAGGAGAGAGAGGGAAGCAGAGAGTGAGAGAGAAAGAGGGGAGAGAGGGATAGGTAGGTATAGAGAGAGGTGATATAGAGAGTAGATAGATGCATATAGAGATAAAAGGAGAGGGAGGGGAGATAGAGAAATGTAGAGAGGGAAGGAGGGAGGGAGATAAATATTGGAGAGTGAAGGAGAGAGAGATGGACATGTAGAGACATATTTCTTGAGCTCAAGGAAGATATTGTTAGATAAATGAATGGAGATAGTGAGAGAGAGAGGTCTAGAGAATAAGAGATGAAAATGAGTGAGATAGAAAGAGAAAGATGAAATTTGACCTCTTGATTACTAAAATTTGACATGTTGATTACTGAAATTTGACTAAGTCTGAAATTTTTAAGATCTTCCAAAAACTAGAATTTACATTATAACTCCTAGAGATCTAAAACCACTCTCAAACATCCTGCCTATATATACATAAAATATAACTTAAAGTATAAGAAAGTAAATGTCCATATGTAAATGTAAACTTATACTTAAATGTTTATTTCATGTATATAGTATCCTTGACAGAGAAAGCAAAAATCAAAGAAATTTTACAAAAATGCATTCCAAAGGTCATGAAAGACATTTGGCACACGCTAAATGAAGCCCATTTTGGCGCACGCCAAATTTGGTGAGTGCCAAATTTGGCGTGCGCCAAATAAGTTGCATTGGGAATTACCAACCCTATGGGTTGGATTTTGCATTGGGCATCCGACCCAAAGATTTGGACAACCATTTCATGAAAAAGATGTGATTTTTTGAAAGGGTGCCAAATTTCTTCATATTTTCGTCTATGCTCCCCGTCTAAATTTGCACGTCTTTCAATGCAAATTTATAAAAAACCATGATAATTTTAACCTCTCTCTTAGCTATCTAAATATATAATTCTTTTTTCATTTTGATTTAGTTAAGGTTTTGATCCATGGCTTCTATTGTAAATGCCTTCGTTTTTGGTCAAAAACCAACATGTGCTAGTTTTAGGATAGATTTTTACTCATTCATCGGAACGTGAAAAAAATTAAATTTTTTGAAACTAGACTCCATTATACACATGATGAAAAAAAAAAAATCAATTTTCAATTAGTTTGCAAAAAATATGGGGGGGAGCACGCTCAAATTTCAGCTTTTCAGGATGTGTCCACTTTGAAAATTCATAAAATATTATATATTCATTAAAAAAATTATCCAAAAGAACGAGGATAAACTACACGGTGTTAGCTAATTTCTCACCATTGGGATTTTTGAAACTACAAAAAAAAGTTAATCTAAAAGGGGGTAGCCCTCAGGCGCTATGCTATTTTTTTTGATAAAATAGGACCTGTTTTGCCCCGCCGCCCCCCCCCGTTTTGAGACCCTTAATCTTCATTAATTTAAAAAAAAAAATAGTAGCTTAGAAACTAGACTCGGAGCACTTCATCTTTTGTTCTTTCCATATCTTGAAATTTTGAGCGTAATTATCTTCATTTTCTCATGCAAATCAAATTTTGCTGATTTCAGAAAAAAAGTGGCATCTTAAGAGCCAAAATTGTGTCACAGATTGGTGCACTTACCCGAAGGTCTTGATTATGTTTGAATCTAAGATGTTTGTACAACCAAGCAATTTTTTTTCCACAAAGCCCAAAATTTGTGAAAATCAAGATGCTAAATCATAGCCCCCTAGGTTGACTTTGAAATAACGAGTAGAGATATGAACCCAAATACTAGGAAGCCACTAAGATAATTTTTTAATAAAAACAAGATATACTTAGGGACATGCAGTAGTATAGTGTTCTTCAAGTGTACACTCAATTATATTCAAAGGATTTAACTTTTTTGTAACCATGTTGATGTTTGTTTTTTAGTTTAAATTTCAAGCAATGTGTTTATCGACTCAATGGGTGAGGGGGATATTTTTTAAAACTTCTTCCATAAGGTTCACTAGTCTAGCTCGGACAAAATCAATCAATTGCAACCTAGAGGAGTAAAGATATGTTTCTTCGCAGTAGGTTTATCTCACCCCTGAAAGAGTGATGTAATCCGAATCTATTGAGGGGTCAAATAGGACATACCAAGGTAATGTACCACCTTGATACTCTTGGATTTATAAAATAGGATGAAATATTAAGCCTTGTGCCTCAACCATAGACTAGACGTGGTAAGTAACTTTTGGGAACGGTGTGAAACTCGTGCACTACTTTGAAGAATTGTTTCAAAAAAATTGGATTTGGCCTTTAGATACAAAGGTATGTAATGAAATAGCGAACACCAGTGGTATACTTCAGACGTGAGACACCAAAGTCTCTAGTTTCCCCTAAGTGACCCATATGTTCGAATGAGGGTAGACGTGCAAGGTATAACGTCCCCAAATTTATGCTACTTACTTTTGTTTTCACATACTTTATATAGCCCACCTATAAATGTGCTTAAATTTCACCTTGAGTTCTCCATTACAAGATGTATCTCAACGGAGGCCTTCTCTAATAAAATAAAAAGGAATGCTATTTCTCTTCACCCAAGATTATACAAAGCGCAAGGGGAGAGAATACGTAACAAGCCTTGGGTTACTCAAAAAGTGTAAACTAAGAGTGTTTCTCTTCACCCAAGATCAAATGAAGCACACGGGGAGAGGATACACACTAGTAGCTCACCGATCAAAACAAGCAAAGTAGACAATTGTTCATTTTAGTGCACTAAAGATAAGTGTGAGGCTAATTTTAAGCACCAAACTAACTGTGAAATTTTCTTGTTCAATTTTAGAACCCAAGGGAAAATGAGGATGTTTGGTTCAATTTTAATCCAACTTGAAAAAGAAAGATAAATTGTTCATTGTTAAGTCCAAATTGAAGTGTGAAATTGATTTTAAACCCAAAATGAATTGTGACTTAACTAAAACATGGAAATTAAATGGATCTTAGGTCATCCTTCTCATAAGTATTAAGAAATACTTTGAAAAATTTGATATAATAAATGGATTAAAGAGTGTTAATGAACACTTTAGCCTCACTCCATGCTTTAATTCTGTAATTTGCAAGTTGTTAGTGCTAAAACCAACAAATAAAATTCAAGAAATCATTAGGGTTAGAAATCAAATCAAATTGAGAATTCAGATTAAACTTTAAATTTTATCTCTCTAGATTATTTGCAAGTGTGTCACTCTGTCAGACAAGTGTGCTAGAGTTTCATAGGTGCACTGCTCTGCTTCAAGGCAAGTGCACGACTTTGGTGAACTACAAGTGTGTCACTCTATCAAAACCTACACAAAAATTGGAAAGATACAAATGCATCAGAAAACAAGTGTGTTGCTCTATACAAAAACAATTGCACAACTTTGGCTTGAAACAAGTATGCTTGCTTGCCTTGGGAAGATGCAAACACAAATTTCTCAAGCAAATTTGATTAAAATGATGGATTAGGTCCCACTAGGTGTGCCAAATATGTGAACATGATTATGAATTAGGCCAAATACAATTGAAATGAACAACCAATCAATCAATCAGACTAACTAAACCATATTCCCAATGAAATCTTTGAAAATGCTAATTAGAAGCCATGAAAACATGAAATAAACTCAAATTGATAAAGGAAACTAATTAAACACTTGAAAACCTGATCCTGCTAGAGGATTGGAGCTGAATTGGTGTGGAATGATTAGACCTTTCCTAATCCCTATTGATGAAACAAGATTTTAAGTGATGCTCTAATGGAGGAATGGCTAAAATTGATGCAAAATGGCTAAATTTTCTCAAATATTGCTCTAAAAATGGCTATAATCTATTTCCTCTCAATGCTTGTGGATGGATTTCTGATGAAATGGAGGCTATTTATAGGAATTTTAGGTGAATCAATGGGTAGGATGAATTTGATTAATCAATGGATGAAATTGATGAGGAGAATTGGCATGGATCAAGGATTCCAATCCATGGAGGAGATTGAATCATCACATGGATTGATATAATTAATCAAGGGTTAAAATTGATTCAAACAAACAAAAATCCTTAATTTTAGGAGGAATGTGCAAAATATTTCCATGTTGGAGGGAAATGATTTGAATTTTAATCAAGGAGGAATATTCCTAAGAATATTCCTTTACAAGTGGGAGAAATTGGAGAGATTAAATAAATTAGCCAATTAAAAAATTAGAATATTATTTAATTGTGCAAGGTGGAGGAATTTAAAGATTTAATTAAACTATTAGCTCATTTAATTAAATCCAGGGAATTAATGACATTTAATTAAATAATTCATATTTTTTAATCAAATGAGAGGACTTAGGGAGTTTAATTAAATAATTCACATTATTTAATCAAATATGATGAAAATTAGTATGAAAGGGGTGAATTAACCTAATAATTTCGATTATTCAATTAATACAAGAAAATGATTATTTAATTAAATAGTCGAAATGGGTTGAATCAGGATGAAAATGGTGTTAGTCATCGAGTTCGAATGCATGATATCAATCGAGACAATTTTAAGTATCTATAGTAACTTACCCTTATGATCCTTATATTGTGAATCATAAAGGAAAATACAATCAACTTTGTGAAACATTTTTGTCTTGATGAAGTGGTCATGCCACTTAATTAATTGTTTCTACACTATCTCAGTGTGATGAGGGAGTCTCTATGGATCTCATCTAGAACATTAATCTACATTAGCCTCTCTTTTTGTGTTGTTGATAAGTTCATTCTTATCTAGAGCTTTGTCCTTAGTGTTTTATGTTTAAATTCCATTGGAAGGATAAATTTAATCCCATAAACCATCTCATGCACAATGTAAATATTGTTGTAATCTTCCAAGTTGTTCTATAGGATCATACCACTTCAAGCAGATGAGATACCTAGTCCTTGCAGTGCAGGGCAAGTGTCTTTCTCAAGATTGCTTCAATATCCTTATTTGTAACTTCAATCTGGCTATTATATTGCGGATGATAAGGAGTATAATTCTTATGCCTGATGTTATACTCATTGACCAATGATTGAATTAGAGTGGATATAAATTGGGGTCCTTGATCAGTAACAATTTCTCTGGGTACTCCATTTTTGGTGATTATTTTCTCATACAAGAATTTAACAACCTTGTTGTCTTGAGTATGTTTCATAGCATAAAATTCAACCCACTTGGTTAGTTAGTTAGTTAGTTAGTGCATACCAAAGTGTATTCCTTCTAATTGGAAGGAAGACTAATAGGCCCTATAAAATCAAGCCCCCATTTATCAAAGGGTGAGATGATGAACAATGGCTATAGGGGCATCTTATCATCATGGGTTGGATGACCCATCCTTTGACATCTATCAAATCACCTAGTGTACTTGATTACATTTGTATGTAGAGTAGTCTAATAATAATAATATATATTCAATATCTTTAAAGTATTCCTTTTTGTAGAAAAATTAACTCCACATTGTTCATCATGGTAGGTGTCTAGAATATCATACACTTTATCCTCTCTTAGAAAACTACGCATGACACTATCTAATCCAGTATAGAAAATATAACCAGTTATCCATGAAAATGGAAATATTATTTCAACCAAGTGACATTTTTCTCTAGGTAAAAAATGAGGGAGAATTTTTCCTGAAATAAGATAATTAGAAATATCATCATACCAAGGGGTTTGTACCATTAATATAAAAAAATATTCATGAAGAAAATAATCATCTATAATGGAGTCAAGTACTTGTTTTTTCAATATGGAAAGAAAATTTGCAACAAAATTTTCCTTCCCTAGTTTATCCACTATTGTGATATCAAACTCCTATAGTCACTGCAATAACCATCTAACTAGTCTCCCATTGAAAATAATCTTATTCATTAGATATCTAATGGTTGCATGATCAATGTGCATAAAAACTATATATCTTGTTTAAAATAAAGCTGAAATTTACTAATAGCATAAATCACAACTAGCATTTCCTTTTCAGTAATAGTATAGTTCAACTCAATAGCTTGAATATTCTTACTAACATAATAAATTGTATATTCTACTACTTCTTTTTGGCCCAAGAATGCTCCAATAGAAAAATCAAAAGCATCAATATGTAAATGGAATGGTATATTCTAGTGGGTCTAGGCATAGTATTGGTTCCTTTGTCAAAGAGTCCTTAAGAGCTTGGAAAGTCTCTTGACAAGTTGTTGTCCAATTAAATTCATAATCCTTGGTTAGGATTACAAATAAAAGTGTTGCAATTTTGCTAAAATCCTTGATGAAACTTTTGTAATATCCTACATGTGGCCTAAAAAACTTCTATCATCCTTCTACTTCTATGGAACTGAAAAGTTTGTGATCACCTGAATTTTACGTGGGTGAACCTAGATAACATGTTGTGAAATATTATGTCCCAAGACTATTATTTCTTCCATCATCATGTAACACTTTTGATTGCTAAGAGAGAGATTGTGGTCTTGACATCGCTATAATACTTTCTTAGGATTTTTTAATGCTTTATCATAAGTATCAGCATATGTAGTAAAATCATCCAATACACTTCCATTTAGTCATGAGTGAGATCTGAAAAGATGATTATGACAACCCTCTAGAATGTAGCAAGGGAATTACAGAGTGTGAATGAAAGTACTAAATAAGCATAGGTGCCCCATGGATAGGTGAATGTTGTCTTATCTTGATCTTCTGGTGCAATCCTTATATGGTTGTAGCCATTGAATCTATCCAAAAAGGAGAAATACTTCTTCCCAACTAGAGAATCCAACACTTGATCAACGAAAGGAAAAGGAAATGGTCCTTCCTAGTGGTTTAATTAAGTTCTCTTTAATCCACATAGACTCGCCATTTCTCACCCTTTTTAGCAACTATTACAAGAGGTGAGACCCATTGAATATCAAATATATAGTAGATAAAACCAACATCCAAAATCTTTTTTAATTCAACTTTCACAATTTCTTGGATAGTAGGATTCATTCTTCTATGAGGCTGTATGATTGGTCTACAATCCTCTTTGAGGTATGTTTTGTGAGTACATGAAATAGGGTCTATAGTTTTCATGTCATGATAGTCCCAAGCAAATGTTGTTTAATGAGTTTGCAACATGGAAATTAACTCTATTTGTTGTTGTGCGTTCAAATGACTATCTATGTTAAGGAATTCGTCTGGTGTTATTTCAACTTGCTTAGGCAAGGCTATCACGGAGGTGACACCTACACATGACATATTAAGATCATAATAATGAGGTAGAAACTCATGGAACATGCGTGCAAATGAAAATTATTCAATGAAAGAAGTTGCAAGAACATTATGTAGTGGGCAATACAAACGTGCTAAACACGAGTTTTATTGCAGGCCTCTTGCATAATATTAGAGAGTATAGTGTCCTCATCTTGTAATTCAAGCATACGGCTCTTCTCAATTGTCATTAGTGTTTGTAAGGAATTCAAATCATTATTGCCAAAGTTTGGCTAGACTAGTTGATGTATCTCAGTAAAGGGTTGTGTAGGTGGATACAAAACTAATTTCTTTGTCACATTCCCATTAGAAATGATCATATCTATAGACTAATAACCAATAAAAGCATTTTCAATTGCCAACCATAGATGACCTAAGATGAGGGGGTATCCTCCTAGGTTGGTCTTTAGGTGAAGAACCAAGAACTTTGTAGGGTACTCCCATGAATCTAGTGTAATGAACAAATCTTCAATGACACCCCTAAGTTTAACAGTTGAACTATTTTCTAATTGGAGTACATTAGGGGTATGTCAAAGTTCTACTAATTGGAGATTCTGTATGGTTTATCTAGTCATAACATTAAATATTACTTTATATATAAAAATTAGAAAATAAAAATATTGTATTTTTTGATATAATAATCAAACCGTACTTTCTACATATCATATTTTAAATATTACTTTATATATAAAATTTGAAAAATAAAAATATTATAATTTTTTGATAGAGTAAACAAATTGTACTCTCTACATAATAACTTACATATAGTTTTCTACCGGTGCAACCATTGCCCCTCCTTAAGATGCAAATGCCAACATTTATGTACCATGTAAAAGGACTAAGAATGTCTCAATTTTTGTCTTGGTAGCATTCAAAGCCACACTGAAAGCTTAGGAAGCATCTCAACATAAAAAGTACTGCAGCTGTGGCAGGTTGTTAATGGTATCAGGGAGGATATTTAAGCTTCTACACCCTCTCAAGTCTAAGTGTAGTAGTCGTGAAAGGTTGCCAATAGTATTAGGAAGGTTATTTAATTTATAGCACCATTTCAAGTCCAAGTATTGCAACTGTGATAAGTTGCCAATGGTATTAGGGAGGTTATTTAACCTATAACACCCTCTCAAGTTGAAGTGTTGCAGCTGTGACAGGTTGCCAATAGTATCAGGCAGGTTAGTTAACCTATCACAGCCTCCCAAGTCCAATCGCTGCAGCTGTGACAGGTTGCCAATGGTATCAGGGAGGCTATTTAACCTATAACACCATTCCAAGTTCAAATGCTGCAGCTCTGACAGGTTGCCAATGGTAATAGAGAGGTTATTTAATCTTCTACAGCCTCTCTAGTTCAAGTGCAGTAGCCCTGAGAGGTTGCCAATAGTATCAGGCAGATTTTCTAAGCTTTTACATTTTTCCATGTTCAAATGCAGCAGCAGCTGTATATTAGGAAGTGAAAATAGGGAGGAGAAAAAAAGACTGTTGCTGTCTTTTAGCTGCATAATCTTCAATTGCCTTATGTTGCCCGCAAATCTGGAATGACGTGGCTTTCTTATTGCTTCATTTTTTTGTTTATTGCCCCCTTCTTTCTAATCGAAGTGGGACAATGTTCCAACCTTAACCATATTAAACTTGGAGGAAGCACGGCTAGCATGTCTTCTGTCACGCCTTCAATGTGCACATTACGCAAATGAAGATAGCGAAGAACAGGTTTGCATAGCATTTTAAGCCTTTGTGGATGGCCTCCATTGAGCCGAAGGCGAGAGAAATTGATGTTGGATATGGTATTCAAATGGGCAGCCTCCCACAGTCGGGTGCCCTCTTTTTCTTTTTCAGCAATTGCCTGCCCCATGTCTCGCAAATGGTCATGCATCTCAAATATTCCTTTGTTGTCAATCTTTATTAGTAACTTCATTGAAAGATTGGAAATTGCAGTGTCTACCATCTTGTACAAAGATTTCCAGAAAACAATTGGACAAGTTTTGTGTTCTCCAACAAAGAAGCAAGCAATGTCCACAAATATTTCTTTTTCCTCATCGCTAAGAGCATTATAACTGATTTTGAGTCTTTCATGAATGTCTGGATTGAGAGTAATGTTGTGAAAGGCTTCCGTCCAGCAACCTCTGTCATCATGCTTATCATACAGAAAAGATCCAATAACTTCCAATGAAAGTGGATGCCCCTTACAAGCTTTCACTATTTCTTTGGACAGATATTCATAATTGGGACTTGGAGATGCTCTGAGAAAAGCGTGCCAACAAAATAACTGGAGACCTTCATTTATCTCCAATCCACTCATCTCGTGAATACATTCGGATGAGATCCCAGCAACATTGAGAACGTGTTTGTCTCTGGATGTTATAATAACTCTGCTGCCAGGGGCTAGCCAGTCCCCAACCAAAGCATCTAATTGTACGACAGCATCCACATCATCCAAGATAAGCAGAACATCCTTTCTTTTTAAATGTTGTCTGAACAAAAATATGCCCTCATCAACACTATCCACTTCATCACCATATTTGGATAAATCTTTGAGAACTTTTTTCTGTAATTTTGTAAGTCCTGCAGCCTCTACAGCAGTGTCGCGGACGTTAATTACGAAGGAAGCAGCTTCAAAATCACCATAAATTTGATTGTACACAGCCTTGGCAGCCGTGGTCTTGCCGATACCACCAATACCCCATATTCTAAATTTAACCACCTCTTCCCCTGAATTGAGATTTAATTTCTGAATGATAGAATTCTTCACTTTGTCCAATGTCTTGATCAAGTCATTCACCATTGTCTTTACTAGCCGAGCTTCGAAGCTGCCACGTTCACAGTAGGTCAATAGAATTCAGTCCGCATTTATTTATTTTTTATTGATTAAAAGCAGATTACAAAGAGATTGCAGTAAAATCTGCGAGAAAATCTAGCAGCAACAAGGGAACTTTACAGAAAGCTAGAAATATGTTCGCATTTACTTTTCTGCTAATTCTGCGTTGTAATATTATTTTTTTAATTTACTTATTCACTTTTAAACCTATATGGGTAATGTTGTAAGGAATAAAAGTAATATTCTGTCATTTTATTTTCCCCATAAAGGGATATATTTTATTTTTTAAAACCAACATATTCTGAATCTATTTTTAATTATTATAATAGACGATGATATCGTAGACGAGGTTAGGACCTCTACCATGGCATTAGGTTATATAATTGTGATATAGTATTAAATATTATATACATTTATGTTTATAAGTTATATGTACTAATTGTCTATATTGTAATTTCTCTCTAATGGAGATGATCAAATGTAATTTTGGAATTTTTGACAGTAATACAAATGGTATGGCTTTCCTAAATTATTTTATCAATTAAAAAAAAAAAAATTAAATCATTCTACAGTAAAATAAATAACTTTCACTAAATAAAATAACTCTTTAAGTAAATAAAACTAGTTTTTCAACTAAAAATAATTAAATAAATACAATATCAAGGCTAGTGACATATTGTCATGGTTAAGTTGTGTTGTTGTTCTTGCCTTTAAGAATGTTATTGTTGAGTGTTTATATTGAGATGATGTCCTCCATTTGTGACCTCATTGTCAAAAGTGTCTACTCCTTTAAAAAAAAAGTAAATACAATAGCTATAAAATAACTCTTTACATGCTAGTTATTAAATAATTCTAAAATAAAATAAAACATCTCTTAAATAAATTAAAAAAATATATCCATTTTCAAAGTATTTATGTAAAAAGAAATTGAAAAATATTACATCTTTTATATAGATTTTTAATTTTAAAAATTATAAAAATAAATATCTAAAATAATTGATCTAGAAACTATTAAAAAAATAAAATTTGAATTTATTATAAAGTGTTTTAATTTAAGTTAAATATTATATTTTAAAATATTATTTTAATTTAAAATGATGAAATTCATTAATTTACATAAAAATAATTTCACTTTATTTTAAATTTTTGTTTTAATAATAATACTGTTAATATTAAAAAGATTTGAAAAATTTATGTAGAGTTTTGTTGTAAAATTTAAATTTAAAATAATTTTTTTCTTTTGTGAAGGTCTTCCACGTCCCAGACCTCATCCCTTTTTCGGTGTCGAAGCCTTTGCACTCAACAAGACTTGATCCTTGGTGGACTCATTTAGAACCTTTCAACTTCACCAGTAGACCAAAGACCCATTGATTTTATTTTTATTTTTAAATTTTATGTACCAAACAAAACAAATTAAATTAAATATCAGAATTAAATAATATATAATATTTTAAAAAAATTAAAAAAATACTTATAAATAATGAGGCCGTTCCTACATGGTACTGAAACCCTACCCCTGTGATCAACTCAGAATTTTCTACCTCTTTCTGTAGCTTTTGGTGAAGGCGTCATTTCAAATGATGGTTTTGGCTCTCGCATTACTCTTGGCAATGGTTCTAGGACTTGTTTTGCTTCGGGTTCTCCCTATGACACTACCCCTAAATCTTTTGTGCCTGAAACGACTGGAGCTGGTGGTGTTTCTGTGTCTCGTGATGGCATGCTTATGTCTAGAAGAGAGGTTGTTGCAGCGGAAGGTGAAGGTGCTATTTTGACTCATTTGTTCGTGAATGTTACAGATCCCCCGGTGATCTTTGCAGCCACAGCTTGAGCGAATATCCCTTTAGGCTCTCCTTGTGGGCGTTCAGTGTTTAGGTTCCTCTTGTATACCCTATTACCCAGCAAACCCCTTTCTTGCACTCACTCCTCCCTTTCTCTCATTATTGGATAGAATGTGATTTGACAATGTAAATTTTATGCCAATAATGGACTAATCTGCAGGTTCAATCGCTTTTGCCATGCTCTTCTTGATCTGAACAATTAGATTTTGGTTTTTCGGAGAGAGTGAACAAGATCGAGCTATGCTCTTGTGCTAAGGGATTTTTATCACGTCATTTCAATTGGTTGGGAGATGGTGTTGGATGGTGGGTTTTAGATGTGGTTCAACATTTTGTTGAGTTTTTCATGGATTAGTTAGGATTCTAATCTAGGATCTTTTATTTACTGGTAGAGTGTTTTATCAACTGAGTTATTGACACTTATAGGAGCAGCCCATTTTTGGTCCGCATATGGCTTATCAACAACACCCCCTTTTAAGCCACTCGAATAGAATGTTTGAGGCTCCTACCCTGACCTCTAGCTCTAGCTCTGATATGATGTTGATTTTGAAAACATAAATAATAAACAAAAAATTGTAGCAGCAAACACAAATTGTTAACACACTAGTAATTCTTCTGGATTACATTATAATGCACCTCAATATAGAGGTCTTCCTCAGACTTAAAAACTTAAACAACAAGGGGAATACTTTATAGAGATCACAATCCCTGAAATAGGCAGTAAAGATAGACTTTCTTTCCATGCAAAGATTTTAAAACAATTAAAACATTGAAAACATGGAAATTACTATGAACTAAAAGTTTCCAAGAATACTAAAAACTAATTGAGTATGTTTGTTTAAAAAATTCCAATTGCATGCTTGGCTTCACTTATTTTATCTTCAATTCCATGCTTGCATCATTATCCAACACATTTGCTATTGCTAACGGCTTGGTTCCCTTTCTTCAATTTGTTTATCGAATCCTTCAATCTCCTTGTTTGGGTTAGATTTTGTAATCTCCCTTTTCATTTTTAGAGTGACTCATGTTTTGAAGCTATTAGTAATACAATTGATTGGTTTTTAAAGGTGGACTTTTCTTCTTCAAAATTAATATTTTCTATTTATGTCTAAATTTTGGTCAACATTGACATCTCTAAGGCTCTTGGAAATATTGTTTTGATGGTGGAAGATATGTCTTGGATTCAAGTGATTGATTATAAGGGCCTCCCCTTCCATGTAGATGGTAATTTGTTAGTGGGCACCTTGTTTCTAATGACCCCCACTCTTTTCACTTGATGGTGGGCTTAACTACTTGGGATGAAATGTCCTTCATAGATACTTGAATGTCGATGATTTTATTGACTATGAGAATGGTGGTTCCCCTAAGATCTCCTCTATGATGGACCTTGATGTGGCCATGACAATCTCTTGTGCAGGCTCCCTACATTTTGATTGGTGAGGTTCCAATGATAACTATGATTTCCACTAGGAATTCTTCTTTGGTCTAGGTGTAGATGCTCCTTTTGCATTGTCTTTGGATTTCATCCAACTTCCAATTTTTGTTGTTAGATAGTCTCTCTCATTACGTGTGGAATAGTAGGTTGAGGCAATGGTAGAGGACTGTGTTTTTCTTTCTCCTCAATCTAAAGATTTGGATAATGATGCTTCTTAAACTTTGGTTCAAAGAAGGAAGAGATCTTCCTAAAAATGTGGGTCATATCTATTTTAAGAGTGCCGATTTCTAAATTGAGATATAATATTGTATAAGAAATATTGACTTTTTGACTTTTTGATTTTCAAATGGTTAAAATATTCTTTGTAAGAATTTTGAGATCCTTAAAAACCCGTGAGACTTGTCTTTGTAGATGTTATTTTATTTGACAATCTAAGTGCAAATATATTGTTTCATATTGTTTCTGCCCCTTTTGACTGATCCATTCCTTATAGAACTCATATTACTGACTTCATATTTTTTTACTGTAATTTTTTTTTTCACCTTCTGTAGAAAATTATCGATCTATCCCATGGTTGGTTTTAACCATTAAAAACTTACGTCTCACACCATCTAGCCTTAATATTAATAACACCATCCATTTAGACAACTTATTTGGACTTTGATTATTGGATTCATTTTATTGCAGCACCATATTTTGCCAGTTCAAAATTAAAATATAAGCCATACATAGATAACCATTATCCAGCGGCAGCCATGATATGATAAATCAAAAATATCGAAAGCAAGCGGAAAGTGAGACTCATTACTTACCCTCCAGTTATATCCATGGACCAGCCTGAGCGTTTACAGATGTGTCGAAGGGCATGCTTCCACCCCTCAATCTCTTCTCTTGGGTATCGATCTAAATGACCATAGTGTTTAAGAAATGATTGCTTATAGGGACTGGAGTAATTTTCAGGATATCTAACATGAGTTGGATCCACATGATAAAAGAGAGGAATAGTCACGCCAGGGGAGTTTAACATTGCAGCAGCCTCCTTGAGACACCATGCTGAGTCTGCATAGCCTTTGGAAAATATGGGAATGCGTATGGCACTGCTTTCGATTGCCTTCTCCAAGCTCAGGTCAATTATTTCCCCCTTCTGCAATTTGTGACTGTCTAAGAAGACATTGAGTCCTGCTGCGGAGAGAGCTTGATAGAGATGATCAACCAGAGTCTTTCTCACATCTTCTCCCCTGAAACTCAAAAACACATGATACCTCTTGCAGCTGTGGAAGGGAAGCTTAATTGAGGGAGGCGTGTATCGGGCAAAGGCGGGCGATGAGGATCCAGCAGAAGTAGATGTAGAGGGTGCAAATTCTTGAAGCTGTGGGCTTCTAGTGTCAGAAGTAGATGCCATGAAATTGGATTGCACTGAACACAAAAGAAAGAGTAAAAGATAGAACAAATGAAGAAAGACTGATAGTTGTTGAGGAGACGAAGAGTGAAGGACAAAGGCTGTTAAAAGAGGAGAGGGGGCAGACAAAGGTAGGGTCAAGGACAACACTTGACCATACGCGTAGATAGCCTAGGTTTGCATAGGAAAGCGCGTGAAAGAAACGATGAAGCATCACCGACATTAAAATTGAGTCGTGGATGTGAGAGGTGGAGTCCACTCCCACTTCGTAAGGGGAAGCATCTGGTCCGGAAAGGGAGGACTCTTAGTGCAAGTTCCAACATCGCCGTCAGTGACGTCACGATACCTTTCTCATTACAAAAGTCTTACAGTCAAGATTTCTTTTAGAGGCACTCAAGTTAGGAAAAGATTACGCAGCATACAATCTGGTATTAAAATTGAGTCGTGGATGTGAGGGTAAAGGCTACACAACATATAATCTGGGAAATATAGATATAATAGTATCTATATTTTTAATTAATTAATAAATCTGGTCAAATGACCGGATTGTATGTTGCGTAGCCTTTTCCCCTAAGTTATAAGGTCAGATCTAAAGACATGTGAATTTGACCATGATAGACATATTATTGTAGTAGTGTGAACCTGATCACGATAGATATATTTTTATTAGTGTGAACTTGACCATGAGAGGCATATTTCTATTAGTTGAATTTGATCATGATAGACATGTATTTGTGTGAACTTAATTATGATAGACATATCTTGTATAAAATTTAAGGTTTTACACAAACATAAAGATCTTATTTTCAAACTCAAGACAATCCAAGTTCTAAGTTTATATTAGAATGATCCATTTTCATGTTTCAAGCTAAGCACATCCTTTCTTTTTCACATTTGCTTTCTTAGATAACATTTATTGTGAATTATCAATTCTATAAATCATAATTAATTAATCTAGATTAATTTTATCTTGTGTGTATGCATTACATTTGATTAGTTTAAATTACTTTTATGTAAAAATTCTCTTCTTTTATATTTTGGGAACCTATCTATTCTTATATGACCTTAGTTTTTCCCTGGAGTTTCCTCTCAACATTAGGTTTATTAGATCTATAATTTTTCATTGTTTACATCTTAGCACCAAATTTGAAACTCTTTTTATTTTTGTGACTCATTGTTATTTCATTGTTACATCTTTTCCTTTAGAGTTTAGAGTTTTGTTGTGATATATCTTTTACAAAGTCTATCCACCCTTTTCTAGCTCATTACGGTTTCTTTTTTAGATATGATATGACTAATATTTTATTCTAAATTTAAAAGTGAATTACTAAGCTTTAGCTTTTTGTCTTTTGTTTATATCCAAAAAAATACTTTGATCTTAACTTCTAGCAAGAATGACTACTTGTTTAAAACTTAACATGCCCACCTAATCTAATAAGGTTGTGATCTATTTTAATGCTCATATTTTTAACAATTTAATATGACAACTAAGATTATTCAACCATAATTCTTATATGGTCAACCCTAATTTTCTAATGAGTGTGCTAGTTTGGTTAATGCTAGAAATCTTACACAACTAGTTGAATGATACATAATGTGTTTATGAATAGAATATATTATAGATCTTCCAAGTAGTAAATACAACTTGGTTACTTTTGTTGAAAATGAAGGTAATATTGTAGCTTAAAAATTGTAAAACTATGAAATTGTATATCTAATTAGGTGTTTTTTTGTCACAATTCTTTGTGTATGATTAATTTGTTTAGATCAATTTTACCAATTGTAGTTCAAGAGTTAGAAGATTGTAGAAGAATGAGACAAGGAGATATAAGTGACACAACATATACGTGGAGAAACCCTTTCGGGAAAAAAATCCACCAGAATCAATAGTGCTTGTATTATTTAACCTGAGAACAAGAATACAATAATATTGTATCAATCCTTGTTTGATATGCTTCTTTGCCTTCAACAATCCTTCTTCACAACCCGCAATAAACTCTCATGAAACTCTCATACACTTGCTGTAATTAATAGACAATAATATGAGCATGTAAACTCATAAGAGTTGTACAATACAAGAGCATAAAGATCCTCACAAAAATCTATGCTTAGATTGGGAAAGTAGAGTTTCACAATGTAATCTGAAGTCAAACCAAAGTTTTCCTCAATTTAGGCACCCCAAACTAAACACTTAACTGAACTTTGGTCAAGAAGATATCATGCAAAATTCACCTCAAATTTGGCGCCCAAGAATGGGCCCACTTGACTGAGCCTTGTAAATATATTCTCATGCAAAATGTGTTAACTGAAAGATGCCAACTTGGGTGCCCAAGGTGGACCTAAGTCAATCTTAGTTAACTGAAACATATCTCTCCACCAATTCATGCAAAAATTATGCATGATTGATCATCCCCACTTAACTGAAAGTATCCACCTGTTATCTGTCATGCAACTGAAGTCATTAGTCATGCAACTCAAGTCAACTCAAGTCAACTACATGCAACTGAAGATAACTGAACCATAACTAAACTGAACTGAACTAAACTGAACTAAACTAAACTAAACTGATACTGAACTGATAGTGCCACTCCACTCATGTAAATATCAATCCCTAATTTGTAGGATCAAAACATGCATTACTGAAGTGTTATCAATCCTCCAAATAGTTAACTGAAGCAAGGTGGGTTCCACCTTCCATGTGGGCACCCCATATGCTTTTATCTTGTAGGAGCTCTTCTTGGACGTCCACACATGTTCCTATCATTTAGGAATAATCACAAATGTCAATTTACATGTTCATTTCATTCAAATTTAATCTCTTTTTAATCCTAGTGTTGGGGAACACTTTCCAAGGACTTAGAAGATACATGAAATATGTTTAGGCTTGCAATTAAATGGAATCATATTCCCAACAACTTCATCTACTATGATTATTGCATTTAGCTTCTTTCTGACTTTTACCATCGATTCATCCTCTAGTATTATCCCTTTTACAAACATTAATCATTATAGTATTGCCACTACTAATGTTCCACCACATAGTGTTTATCCCTTCTCTAGCTTTCCTCTTTAATGTGACATTCCTCCTAAATTTACCCCTCTTGAGATACTCACCTCTCACATGATGTATTATAGTTTTCTATCTTTCTTATCCACTATTATCAAATCTATCACTACCCTTTTTAGTCATGATGTACCTATATCTACTAGCCCATCCCATGTCATGTCTACCCATGTTTTCATATCTATATCGACATCCATGTATACCCTCAATTATGTTCTTATTCTATGACTCTTCCCTACCCTATCACCTCTTTCATTCCTCATATTTCCCACACCTAATATTATATACATTATTGTAGTAACAGAAAAAGTAGCCTTTTTCCTTACTTGGTTTGATAATTGACATTAAAAATGAATTAATGATGTCTTGGAGTGGTGTTGTAATGTGTTGTACATATTGACATTGTTTTAGGACCTTTATTTGACTAAAAATTGCTTTAATTGATCTTTTGTGAAGGTGTTGTAAAGTGTTGTAAGACACTTTCACACTTTTCTAGGATGTATTTGCTTAATTAAGCTTAATGGCCCCCTTTTTAATAAAATGTATTTAAATTTGTACCTTGTTTAAGTGATGTAAAGTTTTTTAAGGCACTTGCACATTTATTTAGGTGGTCATTAATTAATTGAGGATAATTGGAGTAATTAACCCCCTTTAATTCAAATTTAAGCCTTATTTTTGACACCTCTCAAAGATCTATCTCAACACTCATAACCTAATTAACAAAATATTTCATTGGGAAAAGTTAGGTCCTAAAAAATGGTGTCAGGACCCATTCACCCTAGGTGGTGAATGGGTCCTACCTTAACAGGACCCCCATTTTTCAGTTGATCTGGAATGGGTTTTTGGCCCTCTTTCAATCCCCTGGGGTTAGGTCCTGGTAAATTGAGCTAAGGCCCATTCGCCCTAGGGTGATCCCACAATAGTGGTTTATAATTTTTGGCTAAACTAGACACTGAATTTTTTTTTAACTAAATCTTCACATTCAGACACCTATAGCAGCTAAACCGTGAGAAATTTGAAGATGATGAAAACTAGAGTCTCGTCACATTTTGTTTGTAGATTCCAAAAATATTTTTTCAAAATTTATGGAATCAGATTGCACTTCTTTTTCCATCTCCCACGAAAATTGGTTTTTTTCAGAAAGCAACATTTTAAAAAAGTGACGCACACCGTATAACACATAATTTTTTTTCCATGAAGGATAAAATTCTAATTCTTTCAAATTTAGATTTGTAACTCTGATATCTAGTGCTTCCACTTGGTTAGATAGTTTTTTATTGAATATTTTTTCTTTAATCAAGTTTTGAAGTCAAACCAATTACAATTCAGACATAGCGCGACCGTACAACACGTAACATTTTTTGTATATATTGAAATTCATTTTTTTTTGTTGGATCAAGGACTGTAATATCTAGTACACTCATATTTTTCAAATTTTTTTGATAATATGCTATTTTTCCACATGTGCAGAACAAAGACCTTCATTTTTGTTGAAAAACCTATGTTTAATAAAACTAAAAAAATAAATACATATTAAAATTATATTCGTTGGATAGCTCGTTTTGAGGACTAGCTGATTCCAGTTGGGTTTGCGAAGATTCCTCCATTTTCATCCTCAACCTGAGCTTCAAAGTGTCAAAATTTAGGTTTTTTGTGTCTCAGGGGGGGATGAGGAATAAGGGAGGTTCGTATGAACCCCTAGGGGTTTGAGCAAACCACCCTTCCATAAGGGATTTTGTTGGGTTTTTGGACGTGAAAGAATTAAAAGGGTTCGCTTGAACCTTGGTTTGAAAGAACCCCTGATGGGTTCGCTCGAACCAGTAGGTTCGAACGAACCCCTAAAATCAAGTTTTTTCCATGTATTCATTTTTTTGTGAGTTTTCCTTCCTCACTTGAATGGTAAACCACTATTGTGGCTTCACCCCCTAGGTGGCGAATGGGTCCTCCCTTAATGAGACCCCCCTTTTTGAATTTCATTCTAGTGAGAATTTAATAATGTTTCTTTCCAGATCTGGTGTCAACCTTAATTGTTTGAATTTCAGGGTTAATCTCCTAACTTATTATAAATAAGGGGTTAATTCACATTATTTCTCCTAGCAATTCATTCTATGTCTTCAAGCATTCAAGTTACAAGAATTAGATCATTTCAAGAGCATTCATAAGGTATTTGAAGGTAGATTTCAAGAGTTTATTAAAGCAATTCAAGATCATATCATCATGACAAGGGTTTAATGCATTCATGCATGTGGTTGAGCTAAGATAGTTAATGTTTCATTGAAGATCTATTACAAGCATTGTTTCATATCATATTCAAGGATCCAAGATCTACATTCTTCATGGCCACTACATGCTAGTTTGCAAATTTGTTTCACAAGACATCATCCAAGGTGACACCATTTACATTATTTCACATTCATGCTTTATTTCATTCATTTCATCACTTGGTTTAGTTATCTACAAGGAGTTTGATTTAGGAAAACCGCTATTCACTAACAAACAACAAGTTTTTATGCCCTTGAGTGTGTGATTGTAGATTTACCAGTTGAAGATCAAGTGGAGCAAGTTTGGAGCAAAATTGTCAAAGTTGCAAAGTTGCTAAAGTTGTCATTCAAGGTGAAAAATCAAGGAATCAAAGCTACAAAATCACATATAGACTTTCAAAAGTTGATAACAAGGAATTAGAGAGTGCAAAAATCAAGGAATAGGACCCTAAAATCAGTTTTCTGAAACCCTATAAGGACCCATTCGCCACTGAAGGCAAATGAGTCCTTTGTAGCTCAAAAACAACTTTCTGATTAGGTACACAACTTTTCATGCTCTAAAAACGCCCCTCATAGTTGCTATAATAGTTAGGTAGAATTTCTAATTGTTATTTGCATCTTATTTTACACATAATTAAGTGAAACATCCCTTGGAAAAATTGTGGTTCATCATCTTGTTTATTAATCATCTTGGCAAACCAACATTTTTTCGGTGGTTCATTAAGGTGAACCTGACATATTGAACATTACAAATTTTTTATTTTTGGAGTCTCTCATTGCAGCTTAAGGTAGATCTTGCATTCATTTATATTTAGATTTGCATTGAATTAAGATTCCATTTAGGGTTACTTGTTTTGCATTGAAATCTTGCATATCATATAGGGTTTAGATTTGCATTGTTTTTCATATCTCAAAATCTGAAAATTATAAAAACAAATCAGTCATTTTGCATCTCATTTAGACCTCATACAATTGCATTTCAAATTAGGCCTTGCATTTCATCTTTTCATTACATATTTACATTGAATTTCTGGAAAATTTGAAGCTAAAGCTCACTATCTCAGACCTGGAACTAAAAGATATAACTAAGAACTTGCAAATCATAAAAAAATAGTTTTAAAATACCTAACCAGGACTCATTCTCCCTGATTGGAAAATGAGTCCCTGATTAGGTTTGATTTGAACCTTCTGGCAACTAAAAAAGCATCAAAGTTCACTCTAAATTTCACAGAAAAATATCAGAAACATCTAACTAGGACCATTCACCCTTACTGGAAAATGAGTCCTTGTTAGCTACTGCTTTGCATTTTTAGGACATTAAAATCTCAATTTTTAGCTTGTGTTTGGTGTTGTTACCTTTCAGTTTCTTGATTTGTTGTTTCATCAATTTCATTACATTTAGCTTAAATTGCTTCATTTTAGTGCATTATTAAAAGTTCCAAATTGCATCAAAATATTTCATTTTCAACTTATTGCATTGTGTAATTAGTAAATTGCATTTCTCAAAATCTAAAAATTGCATTTCATTCTAGGTTATTGCATTGTCCCTTTGCTATTCTAGGGTTTGCACACTAGCTTTGTAACACTTGTATGAGATTTACAACTTGATGTCTTATTCATGATACTATTATAAGATATAGTTTGAGGCTCATGTCATCCCACGATATCTCACTCGCTGTGGATCCTGGGTTTTCTAACTCTCTTTCTGATAGTGTTGAGAATCAACCCTCCATGGCTCATAGTTTGCATACTTCATTTCCCATGACTTCACCTCCTACAATTAATGTGCATGATTCTATTGACAAGCTCAATGAACAACTAGAAAAATTACAAGCCCATATCCTTGGTGAATGCATAGATATTTGTTTGGTTCCCATCATACAAAATCTAAGGAAAGTGTTTAAAAATTGAAATGAAACATAAATCATTTATAGCCTTAGTTGCTTCCTCCATGAGTACTTGAAGAAACAAGACAATAACGATATGCATGCCACAGTCAATCCTCCTATTAAAATCCAAAACAATTTTTTTGATACAATAAGCATTATTTACAGGGTGTTGTACCCTTTACACAACGAGCCACAAGGGCCAAAAAAGATCAGGTCCAAAAAAAAAACAAGCCAAAAAAACAAAGACATAATAGACCAACAACCGATAGAAACACCACATAGCAACATCCGACTAACTATAATTCTCCCAATTTTGAGAGAGGAGATTGACAAAATCATCCCCGACCCATTTAGGGCCTTCTTCAATAGTCTCCTTATCCATCTCGTCCTTCATCACAACAAAGAGGGTGCTAGTAACATAGTGGAACAACTTGACAGTGAACCGGGTCAAGCCTTTGAACTTTTTCTCCATCTTCCCCATCCTCTCCTGCAGCACACGAAAAATCCTCCCCTTTATCCACAGTCTTCACAGTATTAGCATGCTCCACATCTAGAGGGTCAGAAGACTGGGAAGCTGAGTTCTCATTATGCATTTTGTTGAAGTCTGAAAGGTTGTGAGGCCCTTCAACAAAATCCTCTTGAACATCCTTCGACTCCTCCAAATCTATAATACCTTTGCTGTCAGACCGCTCCTCATTAGAATCCAACTCATTAATCTACATTTTCTTGTTATTTTTTTCTAGTCTGCCATATCTCCTGATGTTGGTCATTTCCACCCCACTCTCCACCATAGCAACTACCATAGTATCCCCCTTGGAATCCTTTGCCACCACATTCTTTCCTCTACTATCCGTGGCCGATAGCTCCATCAAACCCTTCCCCTCATCCTTCACTTTCTTCTTAGTGGTAGGTTTGCTAACCGTCCTGGCAGCGGTAGACTTAAGCTCACAAAGACCAACCACAACACTAGATTGGGCAATTTCCAGACACCCTTTATTCTTCTTGGAGGTCGATTTAGGCTTAGGGATTTCAACAGTTAACATGGATGATGATATAAAATTACCTCCCACGAAGAATGTGATAGCATTTATCAAAGCTAAACCTCGTAAGGGCTCAACTAGAAAACCTCTTGACATTGCTTTCTCACAAAATGACATACCTAAATGTGTACCTAATGGTCCTCTTTACATAGCTAGCCGAATCAATAATAAGCCCACTAATGGGATATTGATTGATCCTATCTATGGAGAGAATGTGATCACTGAAGAATTCTTATATGTGCATGATCTATATCAAGAAACATATGATAACCCAAAAGCATGGATGAAGACACATAGAATATTTTTTTCCCTATGATAGGATCGATAGATCTCCCTTTAAAGGTGGGATCGAAAACATTAAAAGTCTCATTCTCCATCATTCCACATTTAGAACAATTTCATGTGAAGCTAGGCTATCCATGGCTTCGCTCCATGAATGCCATCTCTTCGGTTGTGCATAAATGTCTGAAGTTTCCATTTGGAAATGACATCTTCATTGTGCATCATAGCGAATTTAATCCCACCTCGACAAAAGGGATTTTTTCACTAGATTACTTTTGGCCCGAGCCTATGGAACCTATCAAGCCTTATGAAGATTTTTTTTCAAATCATTTCAAAAATTCAAGGCAAAGAAAATAGCGAAACTATCCCTTCACAACATGCCTCAACCTATGGCCGAACCAACCATCCTTGATGAAACAATGATTGAACCAAAAACACTTCTGACCATACAAGAAAAATCTATAGAACAACCTCCTACAGTTTCCCATAAGAGAGCATGAGAGAATACAATCAATCCCATTGTCCCTCCTAGAGTCAAACAAGTTTACAAATTCAAAGAGAAAGCGGCTGAGCAACCTCTTGTTGTTTCTTCTAGTCCTCCCAAGGAAGAGAAGGAACCTATGATTAACAAACCTGATCTTACAAAAAAACAAATTGACAATAAAATGAAAAGAAATCAAAGTGTTGGAGAGCATAGACATAGACACCATGCTATTTCTCGTAGATTGCAAACTCAAGAAAACAATAACAACATAGAAAATCAAAATCCCAATCTACCCAAAACAATGCATGATGACTCTCAACGCTCGCCGCAATATAAACAAGAAAATTGCATGGACATTGTTATTCGACCTCCTACTGTGATTAACTTAGATGATGACATTGCCATTACAAAGATTAATGAACAAGTGCATGATGAGTTGAATACATTGTTTTCTTGTTCCATGAGCTTAAGTGAAAAATCTCTTAAAAAGAGTGTTGAACTTGGTGCATGTCCTAGTTCGACACTTGATGTTGTCCCTTTAGCTAGTTGCCCACCTTCCATTTATACTGACCAAGATTGGGAGGTGGATGAACTGCTTTAGGTTGACTTGCATATGCCTTACTAGTCTTTTGTTTTTTCATTTTTCTTTATGTGATTTCATGTGCGTAATGTGATCCCCTGTGATGTTTCGTTTGATGTCTCTCTCTTTTTGTTCATTCTTCTATATGCACCTTCATTCTTCTCTATGTTGTGATCATTTTTTAAATTTGTCTTGTTTTTTCTTGTTGGGGATGATGCAAGGCATCGAGATATTTATGTATCTTCGATGTTGACCAAAAAGCTTTGGCTTTATCTTTTCATTTGTCTTGTGTTTTCCTTTTGGGGATGATGCAAGGTGTCGAGACTTTCATGTTTCTTCCATGTTGACTCGAAAGGATTTACTTTGTTTTTTATTTCTTTGTGTCATTCTTCTAGTTCTATGAGTATTTGGGGAATGATGACAGTTCCATGCACTAAGATAACATTGTAGCAAAGATATACTAAACCCAAATCCATAGATCCCTTATGTATTTGGGGTAACCTACCTTTCCTTCTTATTTCATGACACAACTTATTTCAGAAACATATGACTTGGCATAGGATTTTCCAAGGAAAGCTCTTATGTCTTAGGACAAAAACATTGGCTACTTTAAAGAAATTTCTCACAGCGATGGTGTAGCAACCGCTTTAAAGTGGGGGCATACATAGATGACATCTTTTGGAAAAAAATCATGGCATGATTTTTCTTTTTTCTTGTGATGTTTCCTCTTCTTGGTGGTGTCATTAGGTTTGATGCCATCTAAGAGTGTACAATCTATTGACATGGCATGATGTGAACAAGGCATTCCATGGGTGACTATCTGACACTTTTGACTTGTCCTCTCTTGGAGACATTAGGCATGATGCTCCCTAAGAGGAATATCGTTACACGAACAAAGAAAAATCCCCTTTAACAAAATTTTTACGTGACAAAAGAATTTAAAAAAAATTTTACATTTTGGTGCCTTATTAAAGTTATTGGGAGGATAAATTTGGTATGGTTAGTGTGATGGGAAGTCGATACACTGGCATGACTTTCTCATTATACAATGGGAAGCTGAAACACTGGCATGATTTTCTCACTAAACCACTTCTTTAGGACAACTCACCTAGTGGACATACTGAGGTTCCACTACCCCAGAGTGAGAAACATATGTTACCAAGCAACCCCGTCTCATAGTGCGTTGAAATCATTGTGCTTGATCCTTTGTTTTTGTTTATTTTTCTTGGCCTTTGACGGTGTATGATCATGTATCTTTGTTATTGCTACATAATTAAGTGTCTTGGATGTCTACTTTAGTGTGAGTTTGACATGGGGTCATCCTCTCACTAAAGTGGGGGAAAAAAGTAGTAATGGAAAAAGTATCCTTTTTCCTTACTTGGTTTGATAATTGACATTAAAACTGAATTAATGATGTCTTGGAGTGGTGTTGTAATGTGTTGTACACATTCACACTATTATAAGACCTTTATTTGACTAAAAAATTCCTTAATTGATCCTTTGTGAAGGTGTTGTAACACACTTTCACACTTTTGTAGGATGTATTTGCTTAAATAAGCCTAATGGGCCCCTTTTTAATAAAATGCATTTAAATTTGTACCTTGTTTAAGTGTTGTAAAGTTTTTTAAGGCACTTTCACATTTATTTAGGTGGTCATTAATTAATTGAGGGTAATTAGAGTAATTAACCCTCTTTAATTCAAATTTAAGCCTTAATTTTGACACCTCCTAAAGATCTATCTTGACACTCATAACCTAATTAAAAAATATTTCATTGGGAAAAGTTAGGTCTTAGAAAATGGTGCCAAGACCCATTTTCCCTAGGTGGCGAATGGGCCCTCCCTTAACAAGAACCCCATTTTTTAGTTGATTTGGAATAGGTTTTTGGCCCTCTTTTAATCCCTCGGGGTTAGGTCCTGGTAAACTAAGCGAGGACCCATTCGCCGTAGGTTGCGAATGGGTCCTCCCTTAATGAGACTCCCCTTTTTGAATTTCATTCTGGTAGGAATTTAATAATGTTTCTTTCTAGATCTGGTGTCGACCTTAATTATTTGAATTTTAGGGTTAATCTCCTAATTTAGTATAAATAATGGGTTAATTCACATTGTTTCTCCTAGCAATTCATTCTAAGTCTTCAAGCATTCAAGTTACAAGAATTGTAGAATTTCAAGAGCATTCATAAGGCATTTCAAGGCAGATTTCAAGAGTTTATTGCAGTAATTCAAGATCATATCATCATGACAAGGGTTTAATTTGCATTCATGCATGTGGTTGAGCTAAGATAGTTAATGTTGCATTGAGTATCTATTAATTTAGCATTGTTTCATATCATATTCAAGGATCCAAGATCTACATTCTTCATGGCCACTACATGTTAGTTTGCAGATTTATTTCACAAGACATCATCCAAGGTGACATCATTTACATTATTTCATATTCATACTGCATTTCATCACTTGGTTTAATTACCTACAAGGGGTTTGACTTAGGAAAACCCCTATTCACTAAAAAAGAATAATTTTTCATGCCCTTGAGTGTGTGATTGTAGATTTATAGGTTGAAGATCAAGTGGAGCAAGTTTGGAGAAAAATTGTCAAAGTTGCTAAAGTTGTCATTCAAGGTGCAAAATCAAGGAATCAAAGCTACAAAATTGCATATAGACTTTCAAAAGTTGATAAAAATGAATTTGAGAGTAGAAATCAAGGAACAAGACCTTGAAATCAGTTTTCCAAAACCCTAAAAGGACCCATTCACCATTGAAGGCGAATGAGTCCTCTGTAGATTAAAAACAACAAATTTTTGACTAGGTACACAACTTTTTATTCTCTAAAAACTTCCCCCATAGTTGCTATAACAGTTAGGTAGCATTTCTGATTGTTATTTGCATCTTATTTTACACATAATTGAGTGAAACGTCCCTTAGAAAAATTGTGGTTCATCATCTTGTTTATTAAACATTTTGGAAAACCAACATTTTTTGATGTTTCAACTATATTGAACTTGAACCATCCATTTTTACTCTTTCATCTTCCACCCTTTACAAGTGGTTTTGTAAGGTCCTATAAAAGGTTTTAAATATCTTTATTCACATTGTAATAAACTAGTTCTTTATTTTCCTTCGTTAGCCTCTAAATCTAGTTTCACATTGATTGGAGAAGTTTTAGTGTTTGAACCATTTTTTAAATGGCCTACAAGAGGGCCTAATTTATAAAGGAGCTACTAAAATTTTGTTTGTTGTGTAATTTTTGGTGATATTACAAGAATCTACATATTGATTATGACCCTTTGCAAGTTTTCATAGATCTGAGTGGTCACGTGCTCTCATGGCATTGATACCATCGTTTAGCTTGATGAATAATTAAAAGTGAGTTTTGTAAAGTTTAAAATGTGCAAATATTGAAAAAATTTAAATTTTTTAAATGTTGAAGGAGGGAAAAATAAATGTTTTTAAATGTTAGTTAATCCACTCATCAAGGCAATCTCATGAAATGTTATTTTTAAAGGAAAAATTTATTAAATTTATTTCTAAAAGATAAAACTAAATATAAAGGTGGGGATGTGCATCATATTTTCATATGCTTGCAAGGTCGTGGGGAGGAAGGTAGTTTGAGGTTGTGGTAAACATAGCGATATCCTCCTTATTGGTCCATCTTAACTTAGACTAAGGTGTAAAGGCATGTTCCTTCACTTTTTTTATTACAAGATCATAGGAACCTAATGATGTCACATGTCGTCTTTTGGTTTAATTTAGGATTATTTTGTTCCCTTTTAAGTGTTTTTTCTCTACCATTTGAGAGAGTTCTAAATTTGGAGGTTCTACAAGAAGAGAAAAGGTTTTGTATAGGAGGGATATTGTGGTCTAAGTTAGGTGAGGGCTTGTATCTATCTAGGTCATTAGTTCATAGTGCTACTATGTTTTGTAATGTGATTACATGAATACATATTGTTTTGTAGTTGTCTCCAAGATGAAATATTATAATTTTTGAATGGGAGTAATCAAGGAGTATTGTTGTCTTCCTACACATTTGTTGTAGTGAATTATTCTTGTGGTTGCCTTCTATTTATCAAATAAAGTAAATGATTTTATGAGAATAGTAGGAATGCTATATTTTTTCATGTGGATTATTAAGTATGGCTATACTGTAGGATTTAGACATCTCATTATCACCAAGTGATATTGTAACAAAATATCATTAAGATATGTTTACCACTACAACATAAGATGCATGATGCACAAATTTTACTATTTTTGCTTCTAGAATGGTTCCAAGCATCTATAGATATTTATAATCTTTTCTTTTAAGTTTAATTTGTTTGGGCTTCTTGGTCTTCATAGAGTTTAAAGTATGTATGGGATATTCTTGAGAATTGTTCATTTATCACTCCTCTATGTGTTTCAGATGAAGACATGTTTCTATAATTTATTAGTTCTTAGTATCATTCAAAGTACTAAGGATCATATTTGAATCTGATAAAAATATAAAGCATACCTTATTCATGTATCTTTGAACATGTTGAATATCCACTTTTAAAGGGTCTATAGCTACATCATGAGATGAAATTACATGAAGGTATTTCAATTTTTTGCATTTGTGCCAATGGGACTTAGTTTCATTGTTGTAGCATTGTGGTAAAAGGGTTTATTATTCTCTATGACCCATAACATAATTACCCTCCTCTGTCCTATGGATCTTAAAGTGTAGAAGGCTAGGTCCAGCCTTGTCCATTGCATTTGCTTGTCCTTAGTTTGATTATAGACTAGATCTAGATCTATCTTACTCCTTTGATCCTTGGGTTTAGGCCTTGTATTTTCTCATAGGAATAAGGATTGCAGGAAAATGAATCAAGATATTGGTGACTTTGTAGGGATAACTCTAGATTTATTCATTTGGGAAAGAGTTAAATTTAGGGAGATATTAAAGACCTTCATACTTGGAAGAGGAAATTATTGCAACACATGTGAATATTTCATAAAATATGGGTTCTCTCCTAATGAAATTAATCCAAAAATATTTTAATCTTTGAGGATTTAGTTGTTGGAAGATATTATCCTCTAAAGAGAGGTGGCAACATTGTTATTAAACCTAATAAAATAATGAATAATTACTTCTATTTGAGCAAGTAATTTGAAAATATTTCCAATCAAAGAAAGAAGTTCTAAAGTTTGCAATATTTTCTATGTATTTAGTTTTCCTTTGTTTTATCTTCATGAAGGAAATTGTTGGTGCATGAAGGTCATATGTAAGATGTTTTAAGAAGAATATGTGTTCCCTTATTCACTAATTTTTGAACTAGAATTAATGGAATTGGTTCAAATAGCTTAATTCTACATATTTGAGTAATAATTTCATGTTCTATATTTTCTAAGTAAGATATGCATGGTACTGGAGTATGAAAGGATTCATTCATATATGAAATTATATGCTTGATGAGAATGTGTAAGACCTTTAGAGATGTTTGAGCCTTGTTTGGTCAAAAGGTATTTACATGTAATGTTAGAGATTGTTAATGATGAAATTTTTAGATATTGGAGAGGGGTGAGTGTAAGATCATGATGGGTAAAATAGTGGTGATGCAAAAAAACATGATTTGAGTTAGGAAAAATCATGGAAATCTGTTAGATTTATATGATCAGATAATACAAACTGAAAGCACTTAGAAAATGCAACACATAAGACAATGAACACCACAAATACCCTGGGAAAACCCTCCTCTTGAGGGAGAAAAACCTAAAAATTATATCTCTTATATATATAGTAGACTTAAGAGTAGAAATCTGCTTACAACTCAGGCCCAACACATGGCCGAATTTGATACAATGAATAATTTAACCTCTCCTAGATGCAAAGATACAAAGAATATGATTCTCCTAGAAATCGGTCCGCTGCAAAAGAATGACAACCTGTGGCTACAAGATAATGATTCACAACCACAAGATGATGCGCAACTGCTACAAGATGATGCGCTGCTGCTATAAGATGAAGTGTTGGTGCTACAAGATAATCTGCCGCTCAAGAATGAACTTCTTCTAGGAATGCGAATTATGATGAATGAACTTGATGATCAAATGATCGATCATCACCTTGTATTTATACAAAACAAGGCGACTCTTCAAGGAGGTTAGCCACCCTCTAGAAATAATAAATTACATGAGCCAGCCAGAATAATAAATATTATTCATTCTTATTAAATCTCTTTATTTAATAAAGTGAAGTCGACCTCTTTCATTTATTCGAATATATATGTAAATTTAAATAACATTAATGCTATATTTAAATTTAGTCTTTTGAATTCAAATATGGAAGTATTTGGTGCAAGAGCACCTAGACCCTGAACTTGAAGATGATAGCAAAATGGACCTTGAAGGTTCATCAAGTTATTTGAAGATCTTTTATGTTATATGCAACAAGGAAGTTGCAAAATATGTTAAAATTAGGTTGCATTGTGAGAAGTTGTCCATGTAAGTCATGTTGACAAGGGATTCTAGGAAAATGGTGGATGGTTTTAAGTCATGTTTTTGATAGGTTAGGTAAGTATGGGGTCAAAAAGAGCAAACATTGCAAACATGTATTGATATTGGTTAATCAAATTGTGTAAGGGGTATAACCTTGACCTCCAATGGTCATTAGTGGTTCAATTTTCTATTAGAAAGCAATTGGTTGGTTGTAGGAGATAGTTTGAAGTTGGAATAAATATATAAATCCATGTAATCCCTGAGAAAAGATTATTGTTCAGTTCTAATAAAGAATTTGTCCTGAGGAAAATGCTGATCACTGTTTTATTTTGATTTTCCTGAACTTTCCTTGCTTTGCACAGGCCCGTACAAGTCTGTCATGACTTGAGGATTTGTATGTTTGGTTGAATATATTTTTTCTTCCTTTACAACTATTCTGAAGGTTTAAATTCATTTTTGGTGTGCTTTGGATCAACAAACTTGAAGACTGCCCTGTTCCTGTGTTTGGGGTTTTGTGAACAACAACATGACCAATCAGTCAATCCACCTACTATTTTAATCCTATGGCTCAGTGGATTGGCCTATATAATGGTTATTTAGGAGTAAGAATACTTTGGGAGGAGAAATAATGAGGGAACTGTGCAATGGTGTGAGTATTGTGGTTGAACAGGGGTATTTCCACCATGAAAGTAAACAACCTAAGTGGTGATTCTGAGAGATAGTGAAAGGAGTGGGATTGTGAGTGTTCCTTGAGTTAGGGAAGAGGCATTGTGGGGTGTTTGGACCCTTGGGAGGATTTGGGAAGGTCAGGAGTTAGGAGTTTCCATAAAACCCTTGTTATTGTGAAGGTTTAGGAGGGTTTGTGAGTAGAGGGATAAGACAAGCCTTTGGAGCTCTAAGAATTAGGAAATCCTGAGTTTGAGAATCATTCCTAAGACTGTTTTAGGTTCTTTTGGTTTGGGGATAATCTTGAGTGAGGGTTTCTTTGGAAATTAGGCCTAATTGTGAAGCCTAGAACCGGGTAGGTGTATTAAAAGTCTATGTTGGCCCAAAATAGTAACCCTTGATTCTTGGGTATGTTGTGTAACCCTGAAAAGGGTATCTTAATCCACCCTTTTGTTGTTAAGTGTTTTGGAAATATTGTGTGGAAATTGGCCTAAACTGGTTTTGGTGTGCTACAAGGGCAGGGTGAGGTGTAGGTTGTTGAGTGAAGGACTTTGTGGAATTGACAACTGAGATTGTGTGGAAAAATTTGTACTGATATAAGAAAGGAGTTAGCACCTTGCCTCTGCATTAGTATTACTTCTGACGCTGCTTTATCATCAACACTCCCTCTCAGCTAGGGAGGAATACTTCCACCTATACAAGACATCACCTCATCATGATGTCAATCAACATAGCTACATCCATGTAAGAAAAGATCTTATCACCTCATCGTGAAAGAATATCACCTCATTATGATATCGGATATCACCTCATTGTGATATCTACCATCATGGCTACCTCCATAGATGGTATATTCAAGTGCTCATCACTCAATGTGATGTTGTCACCTCACCATGACTTTCACCATGGCTCCCCTAGAGGTTGAAACACAAGTACAAGTAAATCATCATGAACTCCCTCACATGATGTTTTCATGGAGTCACACACATGACATCCACCATGGCTCTCCCAGAGGGTGGAATCAAGGGAATTCACCTCAAACTTCTCTCACAGAGAAGAACTCATTAAAGATGATCACTAATACTGAGACTCCTTCTTAGTTAAGGCTATATTATCCACCATACCTAGCTTATCTCGAAAGCACACAAAATTTATCCTGGAGAGAGGCTTGGTGAGAATGTCTGTCATCTTCTCATCAATGCTAATATACTTCAACTGTATAGCTTTCCTCAATACCATATCTTTGATATAATGGTATTTGATCTCAACATGATTTATTTTGTCATGAAACATAGGATTGACAAAAAGCTTCACACAGCTCTGGTTATCATAATGAATGATAGTACGCTCCATTGATTGTCCAAACAATCCTACAAGAAGCTTATGAAGCCACACTTATTCATGAGCTACCACACAAGCTGCAATGTACTCAACCTTTGCTGTACTCAATGCTACTGAAGACTGCTTCCTGCTGCACCAGGATATCATAGTAGATCCCAAACTGAAGAAAAAACCAGAGGTACTCTTCCAATCAATGAAACACCCTACCCAATCAGAATCAGTAAAACCATGCAGCTCTAAATCCACACCTGTAGAATATTTCAACCCATATCCAACTGTGCCACACAATTATCTCAGGATATGTTTAGCTACAAAAAGATGTATTTGTCTTGGTTCACACATGAATTGACTAAGTGCACTCACTGCATAGCAGATATTTGGTCTAGTGTTAACTAGATACATTAATGAACCAATCAACTACCTGTACATCGTGGGATCCACCAATTCTGAACTAGCTACAACCTCTTTTAACTTCTTTAAAAAATTGGTATCCATAGGTGTAGACATATATTTGTAGTCCATCATATGAAATCTCTTCAAGATGTCTATTGTATACTTCCCTTGACTTAGAATAAACTCATTACACTTCTGCCACACTTCTAAACCTAGGAAGTAATGCATGTACTTAAGAAACTTCATTTCAAATCCATAAGCTAACTCCTTCTTACATTTGATAATGATGTAATGTTCACTAGTAAGAAATAAAACATCAACATAGGGAACCAAGATCAATGCTTTGCAATCAATTACCTTGAAGTGCAGGTTTGAATCAACATCATTCTTGGAGAAGCCCAAGCTCAACAAGTATCGATCAAACCTCTCATATGAGGATCTGGAACACCATTTCTGGTTTAGTAGACTCCCTCTAAATCTCCAAGTACTTACATCAACCTCCTAACCTCCTCGTCCAAGGTTGCTTCTGATGAATTTCCAGACTCCCTCTGAAGGTTAATTCTTCCTCTTCAAAGAATCTGATCACAATGAAAACTTGAAAGGTACTTCCTCTTCGAGAGATATCTCTAGCCATCAATATAGTCCCATGACTGCAAACTATGACTCCAAGCTTGATCATCTCTTCATTCAACATGACTTCCACACAAGATTCCTTAAGCTCTTCTATGCAATCTCTTAGCACCCTATTGCTTCTTGATCCGTCCTGGAAGCATTATAGGGAGAGATTACTTATCTGGAAGAGAAATGCTAGAAGCATATATAAACAATGTTATAGCATGAATTAATAATTACACAAGAATTCATGAACATTATTAAATACTTATCTCTTAAGTGATTTGGTTGCAACCATTTTGCAACTCAATCTCATCCTTCATTTTAAAGGATTAGTAATAGTTTATAAAACACAAACTATAAGTGAAAGATGCAGAAAATATCAAAAGATCAAGATAAAGAAGTAATAGAACTTATCTTTATTGATACTGATATATCTTTCTTCCATCTTTTACTTCTCCCAAAAGGAGCTATTCTCAGCACAACAAGAGAAATCTACTCAACTCAAATTTCTTAGACACATTATGCAACCGACATAGAATTAGGTCTCTTAGGCAGCATCACAACCCATGCGAAAGGAGAATGTTATCAATGTGATCATCCTATCACAATGAAGTTGCAGTTCTCTTTTCATCTTAGAGTCACACTCAAAAGATCTCCATAATTTGCAAGGAATAGTGATATCTCCAAAGGATCTTGTCCCAATGATCACTATTGAGGAGAATCTACGATTTTAACTAAATACACATGATCAAATAACCAAGGTCAAATTTGCATAACTTAGCAAACTTAATTTCAGGCTAGAATGGTGAATTCAAACAAAACAAAAAATACTTATCTCTTCATGAAGAGCTGAGATTCCTGGTAATCAACTTAGGAATATCTCATGAATATCTTTGACAATCTTTCTAAATGAAGAGTCTTGATTTATCTTTACACAAAATTTTGAATTCTCCAAATTGCATGAATTTGTATCAAAATACATGCCCAATGCAAGAGCTATAAACCTTGATGAGTATCTCCTTTGCAAGAACCTCACTTACATCGAATACATGAACAAGGGAAGTCGAAGTAGACTCAGAATCTATAGCCTGCAATTGCGTCTCTTCAAACTAAGAATTAGATGATGATAATGAAGCACTGCACTATGCCAACTTCACCTTCAAAGATTTTCCCTAGTTCACCTTCAAGATCTGCCCTTAGGTCTAATAATTGTAACCTCAGATCTACAAAATTTTTCCTTCAAAATATGTCTTAGTTCACCATCTTGACAATAGGATGGATTCCTTCAAGATGAGAACAATAATGGAGGATAGTGCTGCTTGTATAAATCTGATCTAGATCTTTTGATACCCACTTTGATACCATGTTAGATTTATATGATCAGATAATACAACTAAAAGAACTCAGAAAATGCAACACATAAGACAATGAACACCACAGATACCCTGGGAAAACCCTCCTCTTGAGGAAGAAAAACCCATCAATTATATCTCTTATATGTATAGCATACTTAAGAGCAAAAATCTGCTTACAACTCAGGCCCAACACATGGCCGAATTTGATACAATGAATAATAGCACCTTTCCTAGATGAAAAGATACAAAACATATGATTCTCCTTGAAATCAGTCTGCATCAAAAGAATGACAACCCGTGGCTACAAGATAATGATTTTACGCCACAAGATGATGCACAACTGCTACAAGATGATGCACTGCTGCTATAAGATGAAGCGCTGCTGCTACAAGATGATCTGCTGCTCAAGAATGAACTTCTTCTAGGAATGTGAATTATGATGAATGAACTTGATGATCAAATGATCGATCACCACCTTGTATTTATATAAAACAAGGTGACTCTTCAAGGAGGTTGGCCACCCTTTAGAAATAATAAATTACATGAGTCGGCTAGAATAATAAATATTATTCATTATTTTTAAATCTCTTTATTTAATAAAGTGAAGTCGGCCTCATTCATTTATTCGAATATATATTTAAAATTAAATAAAATTAATTATCTATATAAATTTAGTCTTCTGCATTCGAATTTGGAAGTATTACTTCTGACGCTGCTTTATCATCAAAAAAATCAACTTTGACTTTTTACTTGGGTTGGTAAATATAGACATGGAAAATTGATTGAAAAACTTGATCTTGATTACTAACATCATTTCTTCCTGGATCATACTCTCAGCTTATCATCATCTTTCATCCCTTAATTAAATAAATCATTATTTATTTAATTAGGTCTTTCTACTCTACTAATTAAATTAATCAATCCTCAATCTCCATTTATTTAAATAATTCATTTTATTTTAATCAAGTCTCTAAAGTCTTCTTATTAAATTGAATAAATTAAACCTTATTTGTTTTAATATGACATTATCCCTTTTGTTAAATAAATCAAAACATTTATTTAATTAAACCCTTCCTCTCAATTTCTGATTTAAATCAATTCATAAATTTAAGTCTAAATCGTCACATCTCCTAATTCCTCATTAAATTAATTAATATTTGATTAATTTAATCTTAATCATCTCAAATTCTGTAGAGAATGCAACTCGCACAATAAATCAATTACTTTGATTTATTAAATTGCCTATTTTCTCTCAACATGGAATAAAAGAGGAACATTCCCTCAAATTTGAATTCAAATCCAAGTGGATTTGTCTTTCCAACAAAGCATTCACTCCTCTTACATGTCCTTGTGCATTGAGCCAAGTGGCATTTATTTCATTATTTTTTCCCTCTCACATGTTATTTCCTCAATTTCAAATTCCACCTAATATCTTTTATTGTCACTTTGATCAAAATGTGCACGACCTTGCTCCATCCACATCTTGACAAGTGGCACTTGGCCATTGGATGTTGAGTGATCCCACATTGCTCAATTTCACTCTTTCTTCCATTTTGGAAATCTATAAATGAGAGACTCTTCCTCTCATTCTTCATCCACCTTTTAAATGTAGAGTTATTATCTTCACAGTAGAGAAATTTCATATCATTTCTTGAGAATTTTCCATCACCATAGCTAGGTTATTGCAGATTTTCTCAAGGAGTTCACCATTGTTCTTCACCATCAAGTGGATCAAATCATAAAATCTTACAAAGGAGTTGGGAAAGGGCCAATTTCTACACACAAGTGGCACCAACTCCCCCATGGGATCAAGTGTTTACATTATTTAAATTAGGATTCAACTTGGTTGCTTGTTTTGTTCTTCATTCATTTCCTATTTTGAATATTGTAGATGGATTTCATAGGGAATCCTTGTTCTCACTTTCATATTGATCTAATATTATGCTTGTTTGCCATGTTTATGCAAGTATAGGATTGGGGTTCACATTTTGGCGCTAGAAGGAGGGCTGATTTGGAGAAATTCATCATGTTTTTCCAAAAACTATGGTTTTTTGGCATTTTTTGTGCCTGCAGGAAATTGCATCGATCACAGTCCTGCGCTGCCATATTGCACTACTATCAGACAAGGGGCACTATATTGGATTGCCCAAAATGCCAAACTCTGCTGCCAGAGTCTTCCCGACCACAAATTTCAAATTTCCAAACTGCGTCATTGAGCTAAAATAGCGTTGCCTTTGTTCTCTTTGTCTTGCTGTAGATCACCACTCTCAGTCATATGCGATGCTATACTGCGTCGTTGGATTTCTAAACTTCATCGCATTTGCTAACTGTGCCATTGGATGACAGTAAAAAGTTCAATTTTTTTTTTTGACATGCGCCATTTTGTTTTTAGCTTTTTTAGCTATTAACCTAATTGATGTCTCTGTATCTTCTGGTTTAATCATTTTGTAGGTTAGGGAAAGGAAGAAAGCAAAGTGGAAGGTTACATTATGACATCATTCTCATCTTATACCAAGTGTTTTTAAACACTTAAGTGTTTTTTAACACTCTTAGAGAATTCCCAATCTCTCTTAAGAAATTTGTTACCTTTCATGCTTTAGGGAACACTAAATTTCCTTTTGGGCCATAAAAAGAACAATACAAATTTTATTTCAAAGTTTGTAAACAAAAGGCTTAAAAAGAACTTTAGAGCAACTTACTAGATTTGGTTTAAGGTTTAAAAATTGAACAAGGCAAATTCCACATTTAATTTGGTGCTATAAAAAGAATGCACTTTTGATTTGTGGAGTTAAAATGAACAAGTGTTACTTTGTTTTGTAAGTTTTTACTCAAAGTAATACCATCAAAAGGACGTATGTGCTTCTCTCATGCCTCATGACGATCTTGAGAATCAAAAGGCCTTTTGGTGATCTTAAGTTGAGTAAATAAATTACCTCCACATTTCATTTCAGGATTAAAATTGAACAAAACATCTTGCAAGTGTGAGTAAACCTATTGCGTGTGTTCTCCCTTTGTTTCTAAATGAAGGTTGATTGAAATACAATTTTTTTTTCTCGCTTTTGTTTATCTTAGAGGGCCTAACTTGTGGGAAAAATTAATCACCCAAGAGTGACCCAACTGGTAACACACTAAGGACAAGTGTATTTCCAACCGGGATATAAAAGTGGGTACTAGAACAAAAGCCCGTATCATGCAATTGGATTCGACGAAAAGGGGAGCAATGGTCTCTCGCCGCATGGGTCAAATCTTACGAATGAAAAGTTTGAATTAAAACCCTTGTTTAGGAAAGGCCAAATCCTTAACTATTTTGTTGGTGCAAAAGGTCATGTCCTTTGAAGCCGCCCCACGTATACATGTGGTTATGTTGTAGAGATGAAAAATATGCCATGAGAGTTTCATGGGTATTGATGCTCGGCTGACACAAGAAGTGTGTGTCGTGGAGGGGAGCCAGTGTGGTCAAGAATCTAATCATCCACACTGAATATACACATCTGGATTTATCCAAGTGGGAACCCAACAAAATATTGTCTCTTCATCTTAGGGTTGTACATGTTCTTGGAATAAAGAAATACATTTCTTGGGTCTCAAGACATCTAAAAAAAAACATTCACAAGGGTCTTCAAAATTTCAAACCCTTTGGAGGAAACAAATATCCTTTAACATATCTAAGTACTCTTGCTTGCCCTAGGGATTTCATCCTTAGAGGTTTCTAAGTGCTTGGGTTTAATCATCATTTATTTCCACTAAAGTCAACCTAGGGAACTATGCTCTTGAAACCTTGATTTTGAAATAATGGAACTTATGGAATGAAAAGGAATTAAGACATGGAAATTTAGTTTGAAAATTTAATCAAGACATTGTTTGTAGTAAAAGGAACTCATTAAACAAAGATAAAGACAATTGGCCCTTACACATGTGTTCTCTCAAATGATTTTCCGTAAAATCAAAATCCAAAAACCAAGATTCAAAAAGATTATCCCAAAAGCTCGTGTGGAGCATCTTGAAATGCTTCTTGAAGTTAGAGAAAGATTGGTATATAATTTCTACAAGAAGTCTTCAAAGAACAACCCGAGTTTCTATGAGTTCTATTATCAACAAAATCCAACTCTTTTTCAAAGATTTGCTTTTCTCACATAGGAAGTTCTTCAAAACTGAGGTCTTGTAAGAAAGAGTCTTCTCTAGGTCAAGTCTAGGATCAAAATCATCACTCTCATCCACCTCTCAATCATCAAAATCAAATACCATTTCACCAAAAAACTCTTGAAAGATTTGAAACATCATTCATGCTAAAATTATAGGCAAAATCAGCATCACCTTGTTTGACTTAATACACTTAGTCAAATTATCAATCTTCTTGAGAAAATTTACCTCTAAGATAACACAACTTCCTAATGTTCATGAGTTCAAAATCATTTTTGGCTTAACACACTTAGTCAAAATACCCTCTTATATGAGTTTACTCTAGGATAACACAACTTCCTAGGATTTACAAGTTCATCATCTTGTTTGGCTTAACATACTTAGTCAAACTATCTTCAAATCAATTCAAGCCCTAAAATTTTAGCATCTCCCTCAAATTTATTCAAGAGTTTCATTCATCTGCATCATCCGTATTCCATAAATCTCATCCCCATCATCACTTTTGATCCCTAGACTTCCCTAGTTCTTCTCCTTTTGTGCCTAAGATTAAGATCAAGCGATCTCTATAGTATGGTTCAAAAAATATCTCAATACAAGAAGAACATGGAAATCACTAAGGAAAACATCAACTTCAAGTGACCTAAGTCAAACGTATCCTGAGAAGAATCTAGTGGAATCAAGCAATCCTCCAAACAATTGCTCTCTACCATTACAAAACCCTCAGGAGGAGGGTCATGTAGAGGACATCACCAATGATGAATTGGGAATGACTCAAGAGGAAATAACTGAAATGGCTCAGAATCTCGATAATCATAGAATCTTCAACGCCATTTTGAAACTTAATCCCTCTCTATATATACATGCATTAACAAAAGAAGGGGCCAAAATCCCTTCTGACATTGACATGAGTACCAGTATGGAAAGGCCTCTTGTGAGCATACCCCCAGTATCACTCAAGATATTCCCCAAGTCATATCATCAATCACTTCAACCCCACTAGTTGTTAACAAGAGAAGCACCATGGTTCACGAGATCCAAAAGTATCGCCTTGTAAACAACAAAGAAATGAATATCAACACCACACTAGATAACTTCATCCCAATAAATTCATTACACCTGTATGTTCCACTTACTTTCCATAATCATGCGGATCATGCTCATTTCATGCAACGCCAATCTATCCGTTGAATATACAAACTTCTCTCCCCAAGATTTTGCAAGGAGAGGGTGGGTTATTCAAGACACGAGGAGTCATTGATCCTTCCTCATCAACACTTTTCCAAAGGAACACACCATCATTCCCTCCATTACCATTCACATCCATATCACCTCTTGGGTTGGGCCTTCCCCCCTACTCACTGCCAATTTTTCAAACTAAAGCAATCAGAGCATCATATCAAACCCTCTCATTTTTCCATCAACATCACAACAAATGACAACCATCCAAGCTACCCCAACATTCAACGCATCCACCATTCCCCAAATATATTATTAAAGCATGGTTTCCCGGGGACCAAGCATCTCGATCACACCATCCACAACTCAAATCCCAATCACCAACATGACCATTTCGATCATCACAACGGTTAACACCGTTCCCAATCCTCCACCAATTCCACTAAAAGTCAACATGATGAACTCATTCATCACCATGATTGAAGCAGTTTAAAAAGCCACCCATCAAAGGGTACTTCAACAAAACCAACAAGCTGCACAGCTGGCTGCTTAGCAAGCACACACACAATTAGCCGCCCAACAAGACATATAAGCTGCATGAGCCACACAAGCCGCACAAGCAACACAAGTAGCCCAACAAGCGCATGAGCAGGCTCAAGCCCAACACTAGTCTCAACATGCGCAAGCATAGTACCACACAAAACTACAAGAAATCCACCAACAAGAATACCAACAATCCCTACAAGATTTTTAGGCACAACATCAAGCTAAACAACAAGCTTTGTTGGCACAACAACACTTAGACCAACAACGAGCTTTGTTGGCATAACAATAGCTAGACCAAAAAAAAGCTTTGTTTGCACAACAACAACTAGACCAACAAAAAGCTTTGTGAGAACAACAACAACAAGAACAACAACAAGCTTTGTTGGAACAACAATAGGACTAACAACAAGCATTATTGGCACAAATGAAGGCATATCAGCAAGCCTTCAAAGCACAAGAAAGCTTCAAGAAAATCCCCATCAATACCCCATCCATCAATCAAACACCACAAATGTCTCAAAAGACATTCATCCCACCTCCTGATCCACAAAATGATTTTGCAACACAAATCAAATTGCTCTCGCAGCAAGTGTTGGACCTTTAGTTAGGAAAAACAACCAGAACACCAGGAAATTTGTGCCCCTATCCTTTTGATAGGAGTCTTACAATGGTACCATTCCCAAAGGGATTGAAAATCCCCAAATTCAGTAAATATAATGTGATGGGAAACCCTGAAAATCACGTTATGGAGTTTCAAGTGCATTGCATGGAAGTTACATACGATGACACATATCTAATGTGACTATTTCCTCGAAGTCTGATTGGTCCTGCCATGGAATGGTTCTCTTGTCTACCCATTGGCATCAAAACATTCTATGAAATTGTGGACGTATTCCTCAAAAACTATTTATTCAACATGGGTACAAATGTTAGTCAGGAGGAATTATCAACATTCAAACAAGAAAAAGGAGAGCTATTTGCTTCATTCTTGCAACGATGGTGATCCAAGGCCAATCAGAGCAAGTGGATCATGCCAAAAGAGCAACACGTTTGCACTATCATAGCCAATCTTGACGAAAAATTGGTGTTCTATCTAAAAATACAATGCATTACAACATAATATCAATTGATCCCAAAGGCGATCAACATCGAAAGAGCCCTCACTATGCGAGGGGGCGCATATACGTTTCCTTCACAATAGGATAACCATCCATCCACTAATTATAACGATAACTTTTGCACATGGTCAATGAACAAAAATGTCACAAACAACAGAGTAGTCGATGTAAAGGTTGTCATCAGTGCTCCCAAGAAAAATATCCAAACCCATCAACAACCACAAAATCACAACCACAACAATATGGTAGCACAACCACCACTCCCTCCGAACAATCAAATCAATAATCTAAACAATCAAGGAGGACCACCTCCCCGAAAAAAGTATCCTCCCAAGCGGAAGTTCATGACCCTTGGGGAGCCAATCAAATCTATAATGAAGAAACTGGTTAAAGAGAACCTTATCAAAATCTCTACTTCTGAGCAATATGCGAAACCCATGACAAAACCACCACGGTAAAAATGAAAATCTCTTTTGCGATTTTAATAAAATCAAAGGGCATACAACCGCAAATTGCATGAGATTAAAAAACATCATCCAAGATCTCATTGAGGATAAAATCATAAATGTCGAGATACCCGCCAGCAATCAAGATCTCAAAATATACACGAATCCAATGCCTAATCACAATTAGGGAAATAATCAAGGAAACAATCAAGGAAATAACCGAGGGAAGAAAAATGGGAAACAAAAGTATGCTAGTGCAAACCTTGTATACAAAGGCATCATCACATGCATAGATGAAATGGTCACTATCATTAGCGTCAAAGGAGCAAATGCTGATTATGGAGTCACCACATGTGGTGGCAAGGTTACTATTGCAGGGGCATCATAGCCATCTAAGAACTCCATCTCAAATACGAAAGCCATTCCATATGATTATAATGTCATTGATTAGCTAAGAACCCCCACTCAAATCTCCATCATGGAGTTACTAAAAATTTCCGCCGCCCACAGAAAAATCCATGATGAAGCATTAGCCGTGTCCACTATCTCTGCTAACCTTGATATAGAACAATTTCAGACTATGGTTGGTAACATCGTCACCCCAAATATCATCACCTTTACTGATCAAGACTTCCCCACCCAACCATCTCACAACCGTGCGCTTCACCTACAAGTCTTGGTTCACAAGAAAAAGGTCAAAAGGGTCTTGGTGGATGGAGGCGTGGGCCTAAATAACTGTTCACTTAAACTTATAAAGAACTTGGGAATCTCAAAAGACTCCATCGACAAAAACAAAGGCATAACCATCAGAGCATATGATGACCAGGAAAGAATGTCTCAAGGCACTATCAAGATCCCAATCCAAGTAAGGCCCACTACTATATAAACCACATGTCAAGTCCTCAACCTTGATTTTCCCTACAACATCCTCCTAGGACACCCATGGATCCATGGAATGAAGGTAGTCACCTCAAAATTCCACCAATGCATCAAATTATTATACCAAAATGAGGAGGTCACAATACATGGTGATCCCAAGCCATTTTCCCATTGCAAAAATTTGGAAGCCAAGTTCTATAAAGTTCCTTAAGTGCCAAAAAATGATGAAGGCCCCTCCACTCCCTATATAGACCCATTTAACCTCACCTCCACTTCTGCTACATAGACACCCTCCATCCCCGACATATATGACATCAAGCTCATGATCTAAGACAATGGGTGTGGGGATTACAAAATGAGAAAAAAATGATTTTTTTATAGGAGAGTTACCTCAATCTCCTAGGTCACATGGATGACCTCAACCAGTTGAAACACCTGCCTACACTTTTAGGGCAGACTCTTCTAGATTCCGCCATTGGGGGGATCTAAGTCAGGAAAATGTGGATGAAAGAAACATTTCAAGCTCACTATACCAAGATGAAAGGCCCACACCCACCCTACCCATGGATGAAGCTAGCAGAGGACTGCAAATGATGCTTGGTATGGGATACAACAAAAATGAAAGCCTTGGAAGGAACAATGATGGACAACTAGAGCCCATCATTGTAGAAAGATGAATAAGAAATATTGGCCTTGGATGTACCCCTCCAAGTATAACCATACATGGTAGAGGTACCCCTATTAGAGCAGTTAGGACTCCCCCTCAGTTATCAACAACTGCTCTTCAACTACCTGTATCAACAGGTCTGCCCCTAGATAATTTCACCTTCGATATAACTAATGTTTGTAGTAGTAGTGATGATGAGGATACCATAACCAGCTTACCCACACTTTTTGAAAACTCCTCCTTACTCATGATTAGTGCCCCACCCATTGAGTCAGACCACCAACCCCATAAGACAAATCTAGTCTACCCACAACTCATCGATTATGACCAACGAGGACCACTAGTTCTAGAAACATTCAAAAACAATAAGGCACTCTTAGAATTCTTGGGGTTACAAGATATAGTACCAGGTGGAGATCACAAGGCTGGATTTGACATCACATTGGACACACAGGCCTATTATGGGGAGATGATTGAGTCCTTCAGTCGCAAAAGAAAAAGAATGAGAATAAGCTCAAGGTCATTGAGTGAAAACCACACTGTGTTTCTCTCTAACCATAAAATAGTAAAAATAAAGGACACAAATAATGGTGAAAACCTCTTTGAGGCACCAGAGGATGAAGAATTCAATCTCCCCCCAGCTACGCTTCATCAGGAAGAATCGACAGTCCTAGCAGAACAGTGCAATCCTATCAATCTGGGAATAGAAGCAATGCCACACATCACCTTCTACACATAGTCACTTCTCACAAAAGACCAAGAGATCTTAGCAGAATTCCTAAGAGAAAGAAAGGTGAACTTTGCATGGAAATACGCTGACATGCCGGGTCTCGATCTGGAAGTCATGGTTCACCATTTAGTTGTCTACCCAGGGGCAAAAATAGTAAGACAGGTTGAGAAAGATGCACCCTCAGATAGCCTTGCTAGTCAAGGTGGAACTACAAAAGCTCTTAGATGCAAGATTCATAAGACCGATTGATTGTTCGGAATGGGTGTCAAATCTGGTGCCAGTTTCAAAACCAAGTTGGGGCATCCATATCTGCACTGATTTCAGAGACCTAAACAAAGCGTGTCCTAAGGATGATTTTCTGCTACCCAACATTGATATGATAGTGGACATGACAACGAAATATGAGATGCTATCACTGATGGATGGCTTCTTAGGGTACAACCAGATTATGATAGCAAAGGAAGACTAGAACAAAACAACATTTACATGTCCATGGGGCACCTACTACTAGAACATGATGCCATTTGGGCTAAAGAATGCAGGAGCATCATATCAAAGGGCCATGACACTAATTTTTCATGACATGATTCACAAAACTATGGAAGATTATGTGGATGATATATTGGTCAAGTCAAGGAAAACATAGGACCACATACTAGATCTAAGTGCCATCTTTGATAGGTTGGAGAAATACAAGGTTAGACTTAATCTCGAGAAATGCGTCTTTGGGGTGCAATTAGGAAAACTCCTGGGATATATAGTATCAATGAGAGGAATAGAAGTGGATCCCACCATATTCAAGGTGATCCTCAACATGGAAGCACCCAGGACACTAAAACAACTCAGAGGCCTACAAGGAAGGCTCCAATCCATTCATAGATTCATAGAACAACTGGTGGATAAATAGATCCCATATTCTCATACTCCACAAGGGAGTAGAATACAAGTGGGATGACAAGTGTGACTAGGTGTTTAGTAAAACCAAAGAATATCTACTTACACCACTAGTATTAGTGTCACCAATTCCAGGAAAACCATTGATTCTATACATATTAGCCACATCAACAACTCTCGGCGCACTCCTAGCTCAGTAGGATGAAAATGGAAGAGAAAGAGCAATATACTACATCAGCAGGACAATGGTGAGGCATGAGCTTAGCTACACACCAATAGAAAAATCTTGCCTAGTAGTTGTGTTTGCAACCCAAAAGTTCAGACACTACATGCTGGCTCATTAGATCAAATTGATTGCAAAGATAGATCCACTAAAGTATCTGCTCTCTAAGGCTACTCTCATAGGACGAACAACCAAGTGGGTAATGATATTGAAAAAAACATGACATAGAATATGTAGAGCACAAGGCCATCAAAGGAAAAGTGATTGTAGACCAACTGGAAGAAGCTCCTATTTATGCCGAGAACCCACTCGTTTCAGAATTCCCAGATGATTCAATTTTCAACATAAGTGTAGCAAATCATTGGAAGATGTATTTCGATGGGTCATACACACAACATGGGTCAGGCACCAAAATCTTCTTCATCACTCCCCAGGGAGACTGCATACCCAAATCCTACATAATGTCATTTCCATGCACAAATAACATAGCAGAGTATGAAGCTCTCATCATATGCTGAAGGATTGCAGTACAATGGCAGATTATGGCTCTCAAAGTCTATGGAGATTCAAATATCATCATCAACCAAGTCAATGGTGAGTACCAAACAAAGGATGACAAGCTAAATCCATACAAGAAACTAGTGGAGAGCCTCAAAGAATTCTTCATTGATGTCACGTTTGAACAACTACCTAGAGAAAATAACAGAGCAACAAATGCTATGGCCACAATTGGATCGCTCTTAGAAATCCCAAACAATGTTCCAAAACAAGAATTTCTGGTAGAACAACTTCTTGTACCGACATTCGAGGTACCAAAGTCTGAGTTCGTGTGCAAAATCATTGGTCCCGGTGATCCCTGGTATCACGACATCTACACCTAATTGAGAATAGGAGTCCTCCCAGCTGACATAACCCCAAACCTTAAATGTGCCTTTGTGAAAAGGTCCTTACATTTTGTCATCCTAGGAGAAACCCTCTATTGTAGGAGCATTGAAGGAACCCTATTGTGTTGGTTAAATCCTGAGGAAGCCTTGACTTCTCTGACTGAGGTTCACAATGGCATTTGCGGTTCACACTCAAGTGGTATAACCTTGGATAAGAAACTGCTGAGGACCGGGTACTACTAGCCAACAATGGAAAGAGAGGCACATGAATTTGTCAGAAAGTGTTTACAGCACCAACAACATGGAGACTTTATTCATGCACCAACTCAAGAAATTCATCCTATTGTTACACATTGGCTCTTCTCATAGTGGGGGCTCGATCTCATCAGAAAAAGCACACCCACCTCATCCAATGGCCACAAATTCATCATCTCTACCACGAAGTACTTTACAAAGTGGGTTGAAGCCATCCCAATGAACTACATAATTGGAAAGCAAATATCAAAGTTCATCCTGAATTATCTTATTTTCTCATATGGTGTCCCTCAATCCATTATCTCTGATAACGAGAGACATTTCAAGAATCAAGATGTGCGTGACCTTTTCCACAAATTCAGTATCCAACATCGCTTTTCCACTCTGCACTACCCACAAGGCAATGGGCAAGCAGAAGCCACTAATAAAACTATCTTGAAAATCCTTAAGAAAATAGTCAATGACTCTGGTCATGACTGACATTTGGAGCTAAATCCTGCCTTATGGGCCTACCACACTAGCATTCACATGCCAACAGGCGCCACCCCATTCTCCCTGGTCTATGGATCAAAATCCATCCTCCCAATTGAGATCGAGCTCCCATCATTAAGGATATCAGTGCAAAACCTCATTACAGATGAGGAATATCGGGTTTCAAGGTTAAATGAGTTGGAATTATTAGATGAATGATGCATGGATGCTGTCAACCATCTATAGGTCTATCAGAACCAGTAAAGCACAACTACAACAAGAAGATCAGGAGACACACCTTCCAAGTCGATGAACTTGTGTTGAAGGAAAGCCAGAAAAATGTGCCAAATCTAGAAAGCAAAGGTAAATTTGAACCCAACTAGTTGGGGCCTTTCGTCATCACGTCAAGTTTTAAATCAGGAGCCTACTATTTATCAACACTAGAAGGCGAACCTCTGAAGGAGCCCATGAACAATTGTCATCTCAAAAAATTTTATGGCTAAAATCTTTCAAGGTATAAAACCAAAAATACAAAAAATTAGAAAATGTCCTGAAAAAATGGTCACCTTGATGAAAACCTAACAAAAAAGGGTCTTGGTGACAACAAAATAAAAAAATCCAAAAAATCAAAAAAAGGATTGAAAATAGTAAAGAAAAAAATCATCCTCTAGTGAAAACCACTTCGGTGGCGCTTTGGACAAGTACCTTGGTGAAAACTAGGCAAATAGGCACCAAGCATAAATAAAGCACCCTCCATCCACAAAGATCTTCATGGCCTATTCCGTGCACTCACTTATCCATTACATTTATCCTTCCACCAATCCGTTTGCATCCGTACCATAACTTGATCTTGTGCTTGTATCATGTTCCAGCATAGTACTACTTGGCATATTCCCAAGGTCAGTTTGTCCTGCCTATATTGAAGTAGTCTATCACATCATGCTGGAGGCATGTTCATGTACCTGCATCAAATCAGATTCATGTGTATTCTTGTGATCTTGCTTAAATCCATCAAAAATTCAAAAACATCAGAAAATAAAAAAACCAAAAACATCCAAATCATATCAAATATTCAAAACATGTCAAAATCTGAAAACTCAAAAATAAATTCATCATGTCGAATGTAGGCAAGGTTGATCTTTGATCATCCTCCAAGACATTTTAGGTTAGTCCTTAGGCGTTCGTCGTAATCTGGCAATCCGTTTTCCCATCTTTCTCATCATTGAGTCAAGACCGTTGTCAGTCGAACTACGTGGTCTCTGCATGTATAAAATAGGCAAAGCTAATCTATTGATCAGCTCCCGAGATCCCTAGGATAGGTCTTTAAGTTAGTCTCTTGGTCATAAATCTCAAAAATACCAAAATGTTTTTGTAAAACATCTCAAAATTCCAAAAATAGCTTCAAAACATTTCAAAATTTCAAAAATATCCAAATATCTGAAAACCCAAAATGGTGCACCCGTCTCATCTCGCTTTCACTCGCCATAATCATCATTCCTAATAAATCAATCAGTGCCTTCATCCTTTGGTGAAGCAATAAAAAGCAAGTCTAGCAGGTTCTAAAGTAAGCACCAAATTGTCAAAAGTCTCAAGTCTAGGTTAGTAAGCAAGAAAATTGGTCAAATCGGAGTATCAATAGCTTATCATCCAATCAATCTATCAAAACCCTAATCACATGTCCTAGGAATGCGACCTTCTTGCGATGGACATCAACATCAGGTAACCCCATAGTTTAGTCTTGGCTAGCGGTATGAAGAACATTAGCTTGTTTGTTTAATTTATCTTGGTCTTTTAGACTTATCTTATTTTGTTCTCATTCCAAGGACCTCTCAATAATGTCTAAACATAAAGATTTAGAGAGAAAGGAATGTGACAACAATCATTATCTTTTTATCTGCTATGCTTGTTAAATGTTCTTGTAAAATAACTTGGTCATGCATGCTTTATTTGGTTTGTAGGGAGGGTGTTTTAGGTATCTTGTTGACCACATAGGAAGGCTTGCTTTTCTATGTTTTGGTCCAAGATGTTTAGAATGTTTGAACTACATCTTAAATGAGTTTTCGTATGCTAAGTGTGAACAAGAATACTCCGATCTGATTTTTGAGTCAAATTCCATCACACTAGGTACAACGCCATCCTGGTACTTTATACCTTGATGAATCATACTTATCTGTGTTATCAAACATAAAGTAACTGGCCCTTTGAAAATCCCAACTCCTAGTAAGCAAAACATCGACATTTAATAGCTTGTTGGATCCTTTTTCTTCTATCTTCTTTCCATACTAACATGGTACCATGATAGTTAATCAGAACATCACCAATGCATCTGCCTTACATCCACAAAATCATTAGCATAAATGCATATCATATCATATAGATCATACCATATCATATCAGCTTGCATTATCATCCTCTTAAGTTGTGAGGAATAATATAGATTTTTTATTCTAAGAATCTTAAGAAATCATTGCATTACATTCATCCCATAATATTGCATGAATCATTAAAGGCATAATAAAGAATCATTAACATACATTATCATTACAAAATCAATTGCATATCATTTTCATCTATAATCATTTGCATATCATTACATAATAATTCACATACACTGCATCCATACAATTGTCATCAAAATGCATAGAAAAAATACAAAAAGAAATACACCCATAATCATCATCACATCATGTAGAAACATACATCATATAAAGGAAAAAAAAATCATAAACATCTCATAGCACATAAGAAATTAAAAAGAATCCATACATCATAAATAAAATCATCTCATATATATATATATATCATAAAAAATGTACAACTATCATGGTACAAAATTAGATCAAGTATATACATCAAAATACATGATACAATAGGGGCAATAATCAAAGCCCATGAACCAAAAATAAATAACTATCTTTGATCAAAGGGCTAGCCCTGATGGTTATGACCCTCACCCTTTGGTCTGTCACCATGGTCCTCGGGAGGCCTCATCCCGGTCTGGTATGAAAAGTCTAGCACCTGACCAGCTGGTGGAACTGCCTGCCTATAATTTTGTCGATAGTACAAGGCCTATCTGACCGCCTCTCGGTATGCCCTCAAGGATACTAATCGACCCTAGGTGGATGAAGTTGTACTCTCCAGTTGTCTCCGTCGACCAATCTCCTGATCCCTCTCAGACCAAGCCTGGTCCCTCTTAGCAGTAATTGTCAAAACTTGATGTCGAGCCTGATCTCTCTCGGCTGTCAAAATCTGTATCTAACCCTACAATTGCTGGATCAGTGCATCTCTGTGATCTGGCTGCCCTGGTGGCTGCTGTTGGGGGACCACTCTATCACCATCTCTAGGCTGATCATCCTGTGCTGGGACCTCGTGAATCTTTACTCGTGGTGGTGTATGTGACCATGGTGGTGTATGTATCTGTGGGGGTGTGTGCTGTGCGTAATCCCTGGGTGGTGTTTGATGTGGAGGAAGGCCACCTCCTCCCTTGTCCCTGTTCCCTACCTCTACCAGCAGACCTACCTCTCGGCCTCCGTTGTGGAAGAACTATGCCTAGAACTGTCAATTGGAGAGGAGGCATGAACCATGCTCTGTACGCCTAGGTAACCCTTGCATCTACTGGCCCCTGATCATATGGCCATCCACTAGTTGTCTAAACAAGGCTACTGCCTTCAGTGTTGGAATCGACTGGCCCCATGTTGTCTCTCATGAATAATGGGCGAAGATCACCACATAATGATCATCCAACCTATCCTGAATCTCACCGAACTACCGGGCTACCCTGTCAGGGAGGTACCACTCTATCATGGTGTGCTCACAACCCTACATCCATCTATCTTGTTGAGCAAAGAATATCTGCTTGAGATCATCATACCACGAGCCTATATCCATCCAGGGCCTCCAAATGAACTCTCTCATCTCATCAAGGGCTCGTCGCTAATGGGCGATGCCAACTGTGCCAGTGTGAGTAAAAAGAATTTGTGCCCCACCATACTGCTAGATGATGGGATAATAAATATCTAAAACAATCGGTGTCACATCCAAATGGAGCACTGGAATCCGCTCCCATGCCCAGATGTGTAGAAAAGTAACTCTAGCCCGAAAAGCCCTGTTGTCGAGATACACAAATTCATGCAAATCCCTGTATAAGGAGGCCAACATCACTGGCCCCCAAGAAAAACACTCCCTACAGATGACCATCCACTCCCATGCTAGTCTCCAGCTTGGACTAAAGTATTGGGCCCATCGATCTGGTGCCACAAGACCTGAAATGATGGCTGCAACAATCAACCTGTAGGTGGGCACTACGCCCCGGTATCTCTCCAAGTCAATCTGTCCATTGGAAAAACGGATGTCATCAAGACCCATCACATCAAAGTAGGCATCCCTACCAACATCTAGATCATAAATAACTCTAGCTCCATGGATGGGCAGTCGTAGGATGCACCAGACATCCTCAAGTGTGATAGTCGCCTCACCATTAGGAAGATGGAAGGAAGAGGTCTCACTGTGCCACCACTCGGCCAAGGCTATCTTCATACCCAAGTGGGTCCAAATAGGAGGAATGTAAGCAATGAACCAAAGGCCAAGAATACCAAGCTGCTCCTGAACGAATATGTGCATACCCTGTAACCTCTACAACACTGACCATCTATGCTCCCTCGAGTGAAGTATATTGAGATCCTCCTGCACAAAGGAAACCATCGTGTCAAGTCTCATAAAAAAATATACCTCCCATGTCAACTTTTCACATTTGAAACAACAAATGCGACGTTGTTTGCAAATGCAACATAGTTTGTAAAGTTCTAAATTGTGCCACCATGGCGAAGTTTGACAAATCCTAAAATCTTAAGTGCACCGTGCAGTCCGATTTGCAAGTGTGACTGACTTTGTGCTCAAACCCTAATTCCAAATTGTGCCACACGGTCTGATTTGCATATGCGGTAAAGTTTTAAAGAAAACCCTAATCTCCCTAAGTAGCCCATGGTGGCACTATTTGAGGCCACACGACGTCGATTGAGCATTTGTAGTGGTGCTATAAAGCATCGCTTGACCTAAAGTTGACTTGGACCCTATTAAATGCACATAAAATGATAAAATTATAAGTCAGGATAGGGGTACATACCACGAGTCCTGCATCGGGTGGCCATTGGTGCACTCGTACCCTCTCTGACACGTGCCTGGGGAACTGTTGTTGCCCCATCTCGATCGAGACTCAGAGTTCAAAATGCAAAAAATTCTAAAGGCTAGGTGTGCAAATGAGTTGAAAGTGACCCCTCAAGGTCTATTTAAGCCTACAAATTAGGATTTTTTGACCTAATTTGACCATCCAACTAGGGTTTCGGTCCCCCGACTCCATTTTTTTCCCAACCGAGGGCCATGTTACATCTTTTTTTGAAAGGAAAACTAGATGCGGAAAACAATTCTCCTAACATGAATACCTCAGGAAAGACTGCAGATACACTTTTAAATTTATAGCTACAGTCAAGTTAAGATGCACTTTGAAACAGATTACAGAAACATAGTATTTGACAATCACACATGAACACCAGATATACGTGGGAAAACCCTTACGGGAGAAAAACCCACTACACCAAGAGAAATCACTTTGTATTATAGTAATGAAGATTACATACAACTTCCAGAATTTTCTTTTTGGTTTTATTCAACAGTAGTATTCACCATGAACTTTCTTCTTTTCTGATATAGTTTGAACTCTTCACATTCCACTGTTGATCAAACCACTTTTTTCTCAACCTGTCGCACTTTCTCTATCCTTCTGTATAATAGCTAAGCATCTGCAACTACCAACTATATACATCACATTCCCTGACTGTCGAGCTTTCTCACAGAACTGTCGCAACGAACCAAATGCTAACAGTTCACATTCGGCTCCCTCTATTCATCCACGAGATTCTACGTATGACAGTCAGACAGTCAACATAATTCGTAATGCACTGGCATCTCGGTGAGACACTAACAGTGTCTTGCCGATGCCACATAACTTTCATAAAGATTTCGCCAAGAGACATTGTAGTCGCCAGGATGTTGTATCGAGCATCATCCGATCAAAGTAACTCCAGTCGTCGATCAAGATTTTCACTGCTTGGTCCAGGTCAATAGTCAACCACCATCGGCCTATCGGTGGGACATGCAATTCTGCTCAGCCAAATGGTTCCTGGCAGTACTTGTCACAAGATGGCATGGAACGCAATGTACACCATCTGATCAAGATCACCACAACCGTTGATTAGGATCTCACCTTGCCGATGAAGCCGGAGCTTGCTGCATCAACACATCATTGGGATAGCCCAAGTTCTCCCATCGATCAATGACCACTCTGCCGATGAAGCCAGAGCTTTCTGCATCGACACATCGCTGGGACATCTTCCTATGATCACTAAGTTACCCCAATAGCCATATGCTATCGGTAAGACATTAACACTTCGTTGAGACATCTTAGCGAGAACCCTTAGCTTTCCAGAAGACCATCGTCGCCAAGAGTCTCCCCGATGCATGATTGAATGGCCTATCGGCCAGAGGTCTCCTGAGTGCCATGAGGTCATAACGAATACACCATGTTACAACAATAGACTTCATAATGTAACCTTTTTGTAAGACAATAACAAGATCATAGCGACCTGTTCATAACTAAATAAATCAAACTGCCAGTCAGCCAGACAATTAGGATGTCACATCGACTTGGCTCTAATGGAGGTTTCAGCCTGTAATGTTTGAGGCACATATTTCCAACAATCTCCCACTTGACGAAGATCATACAGGCACCTCTAGAGCACAAATTATACTTACTGATAATCATGGGCACTAAGGCCCATTGAACTGGCACACCACCTGAACTTGTCTTTGCTCACTAGCTTCGTCAATGCATCCGTAACATTCTCCAGAGTATCAACCTTTTCCAAACTAACTTTTCCATCCTCTACCATATCTCATACAAAGTGGTACTGTACATCAATATGTTTCGTTCTTGCATAGAAATTTGGGTTCTTTGCTAGACAAATGGCACTCTGACTGTCACATAAAATTGTTATTTCGCCTGCATCAAAACCAATGTTAGAACACAAATGTTTCAACCATAAAACTTCTTTACAAGTATGAGTAGCTGCCATGTATTCAGCCTCTATAGTGGACAAAGCAACTATAGCCCACCGCTTGCTCATCCAACTCACTGCACCACCGTTCAACATGAAAACATATCCATTGGTGGATCTCCTACTGTCAATGTCCCCTACCCAATCAGAATCTACATTACCACAAATGCTGAGAGTCCTCTGTGATTCATCCGAAATCCCATGATAACACAATGCAAAATCTGAAGTCCCCTTCAAATATCTAAATACTCTCTTTACAACATCCCAATGTATTCTTCCTGGATTAGCCATAAATCGACTAAGTACTCCCACTACTTGGGCAATGTCTAGCCTTGTACAGACCATTGCATACATTAAACTACCTACTCCACTTGCATAGGGTACACTAGTCATGTCCTCCATCTCAGTAGGAGATTTTGGACAGTCCTCAATAGATAGCTTCGTTCCCTGCATGAATGGAACAACTAACTGCTTGCAATCATTCATACAAAATCTCTCTAGAACAGTCCTTATATACTTACTCTGACTGAGCCAAAGCTTTCTATTCTTTCTGTCCCTGGTTATCTCCATCCCCAGAAAATACCTTGCTGCACCAAGATCCTTCATTTTAAGCTGAGCAGACAACTGATACTTAAGATCAGAAATCATTAGCTTGCTATTGCCTATGAACAACATATCATCAACATAGAGAGCAATAATAAGCACTTGATCATTTTCAGCTTTGTAATAGACACAATAATCAGATTTTGATCTTACAAATCCCAAAGACAATACAAAAGTATCAAACTTCTAGTACCACATTCTAGGTGTGTGCTTTAACCCATACAGAGACTTCTTTAACTTGCAAACTAGTTTCTCTTTACCTTGTTCAACAAAATGCTCAGGCTAAGACATATAGATTTCTTCTTCAAGATCACCATGAAGAAATGCTGTCTTCACATCCATTTGTTCGACCTCTAAGTCATATGCTGCTGCAAGTGACAAAAGAAATCTAATAGATGTCAGCTTAGTTACAGGAGAAAAAATTTCCCCATAATCAATTCCCTCTACCTGGGAATAGCCCTTCGCAACCAGTCTTGCCTTGTACTTTTCTATACTACCATCTAGACAAATCTTCTTTTTAAATACCCATTTGTAGCCAACAGCTTTTCTGCCTTTAGGCAAGGGTACTAGACTCCAAGTTTCATTCTTTTCTAATGATACCATTTCATCATTCATGGCTTCCAACCAAGAGTCTGAATCAGACATTTTAAATGCCTCCCTTATAGTCCTAGGCTCATCAGTGCTAGAAATTAAAGCATAGGCACAAGTTGATTCTATCAAAGAGAACCCATACCTATCAGGTTGTTTTCTTTCTCGGGTTGACCTCCTCACTTGCTGAGGCTGAGGTTCTTCTTCTTCTTCAAAACTTTCAGAACTACTTGAGCTCTCCTCAGTTTCAGGTACATTTTGAATCTTCAATTCCTCTTTCTCTGGTGTAGGAGGAATGTTAACTACATCCTTATTGTTTTCAGACTTTGTCTCTGACTGCAGATCCAAGGTGGAAGGTTTCAGCTCACGAAAGATTACACTCCTGTTGTATACAACCTTCTCTGTAACAAGATTCCAAAGCTTGTATCCTTTAATGCTAGCACTATAGCCAATGAAAATACATTTGACAACCTTGTTCTTTAGCTTAGATCTTTTTACATCTGGCACATAAGCATATGCTTCATAGCCAAAGACTCTAATATGTCTAAGAGAAGGCTTCTTACTAGACCACGCTTCCATAGGTGTCTTATCAACAAGAGCAGAGGTTGGAGACTGATTAACTAAGTAACATGCAGTAGCAGTAGCTTCAACCCAGAACTTCTCCTCTAAACCAGCACTACTAAGCATACTTCGTGCTCTCTCCATCACTGCCCTATTGAACCTTTCTGCAACTCCATTATGTTGTGGAGTATAAGGTGTAGTCTTGTGTCTTTTGATCCCATGGTCTTTACAATATCTTTCAAATTCATTAGAACATAATTCACCACCATTATCAGTCCTTAAGCATTTTACTTTTCTACCAGTCTGATTTTCAACAAGATTTTTAAACTCCTTAAATCGATTGAACACTTCTGATTTACTTTTTAAAAAATAAACAAATGCTCTCCTTGAACAATCATCAATGAATGACACATAGTATCTTGATTTAGACAATGAAGGAACATTCACTGGACCAAACACATCTGAATGGATATAATCTAACAAACCAGAAGATTTATGAGGACTATCATAAAATGAAAAATGGTGCTGCTTTCCATATATATAGTGTTCACAGAATTCAAATTCAAAATTACAATCTTCAAGCCCCTCAACAAGAATTTTGTTCTTCAAGGTTTTTAAACCTTTTTCTCCTATGTGGCCTAACCTATGATGCCAAAGCATAGTGTTCTCTACAGGAAGTTTTACTTTCGTATTATTTACATAATTAGGGATATTTTCCTCTTTACCTCTATGAGCAGCTTCCAGTGACTTCGAGGAGACACTATTACATTGAACAACTTGTGCATCCAGCTTGTACAGGGTACCAATTCGAGCACCTCTAGCCAGCACCATTGAACCTCTAGTCATCTTCCAACCACTTCCTGAGAACAAGACTTGTACTCCGATATCATTAAGCTTACTGACAGAAAGTAGATTTCGAGCCAGACCTGGTATGTGCCTAACATCATTGATTCCCTTTATTCTGCCATCAGGGAATTGGATTCTGACTCTTCCACGGCCAAAAATTTCCAAAGTTGAATCACTCACCAAGTACACCTTTCCACCATCGTATTCTTCATACTTTGTGAACCATTCTCTATGAGATGTCATGTGGAATGATGCTCCAGAATCAACTAGCTAGACATCATTTGATGCCTGAATAGCCAAGGCTGCAATGAAGGCGTCACCATCACTATGAGAAGAACCATTATCGGAAGAGCCCTTCTTCTTCTTTTTCTCCTCTTTACAATCCTTTCGGACATGACCAAGTTTCCCACGGTTCCAGCATCTCACCTTGGACTTCTTGCCAGGAGACTTTGATCTCCCTTCTGATTTCGATTTGGACTTCTTGTCCTTCTTCTTGCCTCTATCTTTTGACCTTCCTCTGACAACAAGAGCTTCCTTAGTCAACTCAGAAGATTTTCTTCTCATCTCTTCTAACAACAAAGAACCAACAACATCTTCCATCTTGAAACTGGATGTTGTACTCCCAATATCCATCACTAGATGATCCCAAGAATCTGGCAAAGAACACAACAGAAGCATACATTGATCTTCTTCTTCAATCTTTACACCAACAAATGTTAATTGTGCGAGCAGCATGTTAAAAACATTCAAATGATCAGCTACTGACCCTCCTTCCTGCATTCTCAAGGAATAGAGCTTCTTTCTCAGGAACAACTTGTTCACCAAAGATTTCCCTTGATAAATAGATGCCAGTCTCTTCCACAAGAGAGAGGCAGTCTTCTCTTCATGCACATTAAGAAGAACTGAGTCTGCCAAACAGAGCCTTATCGGCCCCTTAGCTTTTCTATCTGCAAGGTCCCAATCTTCTTGCTTCATGCCTATAGGTTTAGTTCCAGACATAGCAATCCAAAAATATCGATCTACTAAGAGATCCTCCATCTTGAGTTTCCACAATTCAAAGTTACTGCCATTGAATTTCTCTAGTTCAATCTTCCCAGATGAACTAGACATCTTAATCTATAAATAGAAATTAACAATCTCTACAAGACTCCCATTGAACAATATTGACTCAAAAAACCCAATGTACCCCCAAGGATAACACAACTGGCCAGGCTCTGATACCACTTGAAAGGAAAACTAGATGCAGAAAACAATTCTCCTAAAGTGAATACCTCAGGAAAGACTGCAGATACACTTTTAAATTTACAGTTACAGTCAAGTTAAGATGCACTATGAAAACAATTATAGAAACATAGTATTTGACAATCACACATGAACACCAGATATACGTGGGAAAACCCTTACGGGAGAAAAACCCACTACACCAAGAGAAATCACTTTGTATTACAATAATGAAGATTACATACAACTTCCAAACTTTTCTTTCTGGTGTCATTCAACAGCAGCATTCACCATGAACTTTCTTCTTTTTTGATACGGTTTGAACTCTTCACATTCCACTATTGATCGAACCACTTTTTTCTCAACCTGTCGCTCTTTCTCTGTCCTTTTGTATAATAGATAAGCATCTACAACTACCAACTATATACATCGCGTTCCCTGACTGTCGAGATTTCTCACAGAACTATCACAACAAACCAAATGCTAATGGTTCACATTCGGCTCCCTCTATTTGTCCAAAAGATTCCATGTATGATAGTCAGATGGTCAACAGAATTCGTAATGCACTAGCATCATGGTGAGACACTAACAGTGTCTCGCCGATGCCACATAACTTTCATAACGATGTCGCCAGGATGTTCTATCGAGCACCGTCTGATCAAAGTAACTCTAGTTGTCGATCAAGATTTTCACTGCTTGGTCCAGGTCAATTGTCAACCACCATCAGCCTATCGGTGGGACATGGAATTCCGCTCAGCCAAATGGTTCCTAGCAGTACTTGTCACAAGATGGCGTGGAACGCAATGTACACCATCCGATCAAGATCACCACAACCGTTGATTAGGATCTCACCCTACCAATGAAGCCGAAGCTTGCTGCATCGACACATCGCTGGGACAGCCCAAGGTCTCCCGCCGATTAGCGACCACTCTACCGATGAAGCCGAAGCTTTCTGCATCAACACATTGCTGGGACATCTTCCTGTGATCACTAAGTTACCTCGATAGCCATATGCTATTGGCAAGACATTAACACTTCGCTAAGACATCTTAGCGAGAACCCTTAGCTTTCCCAAAGACCATCATCGCCAAGAGTCTCCCCGATGCACGACTGAATGGCCTATCGGCCAAAGGTCTCCCAAGCACCATGAGGTCATAACGAATACACCATGTTACAACAATAGACTTCACAATGTAACCTTTCGACAAGACAGTAACAAGATCACAACGACCTGTTCATAACTAAATAAATCAAACTACTAGTCGGTCAGACAATTAGGATGTCACATCAACTTGGCTCTAATGGAGGTTTCAGCCTGTAATGTTTGAGGCACATATTTCCAACATTTTTGGCATTATAACGCATGTTTTTTGCATCTTGGGCATTTTTGGACCTGTCAGACACCTTGTCGTCTGTTTTCGTGAGATCATCCAAAAATCAAAATTTTCATCTGATCTCTTGAGGGGGCAACATATCAGCACAATCCTTCCAATGGGGTAGCATTGGGGTATTCGAAAAAATTGAGAAATTTTGAACTTTGATCACAATACTTTATTCTTTGAACCAATACAACAATTGCATTGCTTCAAAGAGGGGAAAAATGTAGACATGGAAAATTAACTGACACACTTGATCCTGATTACTAACATCATTTCTTCTTGGATCATACTCTTAGCTTATCATCATCTTTCATCCCTTAATTAAATAAATCATTATTTATTTAATTAGGTCTTTCTACTCTATTGATTAAATTAATCAATCCTCCATCTCCATTTATTTAAATAATTCATTTTATTTTAATCAAGTCTCTAAAGTCTTCTTATTAAATTGAATAAATTAAACCTTATTTGTTTTAATATGACATTATCCCTTTTGTTAAATAAATCAAAACATTTATTTAATTAAACCCTTCCTCTCAATTTTTGATTTAAATCAATTGAAAAATTTAAGTCTAAATAGTCACATCTCCTAATTCCTTATTAAATTAATTAATCTTAATCATGTCACATTCTCTAAACAATGCATCTTGCACAATAAATCAATTACTTTGATTTATTAAATTGCCTATTTTCTCTCAACATGGAATAAAGGAGGAATATTCCCTCAAATTTGAATTCAAATCCAAGTGGATTTGTCTTTCCAACAAAGCATTCAATCCTCTTACTTGTCCTTGTGCATTGAGCCAAGTGGCATTTATTTCATTCTTTTTTCCCTCTCACATGTCATTTCCTCAATTTCAAATTCCACCTAATATCATTTATTGGCACTTTGATCAAAATGTGCACAACCTTCCTCCATCCACATCTTGACAAGTGACACTTGGCCATTGGATGTTGAGTGATCCCACATTGCTCAATTTCACTCTTTCTTCCAATTTGGAAATCTATAAATGAGAGACTCTTCCTCTTATTTCTTCATCCACCTTTTGAATGTAGAGTTGTTATCTTCACAGTAGAGAAATTTCATATCATTTCTTGAGCATTTTCCATCACCATAGCTAGGTTATTGTAGGTTTTCTCAAAGAGTTTATCAAATTTTCTTCACCATAAAGTGGATCAAATCATCAAAGCTTACAAAGGAGTTGGGAAAGGGCCAATTTCTACACATAATTGGCACCAACTCCCCCATGGGATCAAGTGTTTGCATTATTTAAATTGGGATTTAACTTAGCTGCTTGTTTTGTTCTTCATTCATTTCCTATTTTGAATATTGTAGATGGATTTCATAGGGAATCCTTGTTCTCACTTGCATATTGATCTAATATTATGCTTGTTTGCCATGTTTGTGCAGGTATAGGATTGGGATTCACAGTAAAAAGTATAATTGCTATAGTAAACACCAAAGAAAAATGGATATCTATTACTAATGGATATCCACTTTTAAGAAAAAAATATCCACTTTTAAGAAACAAATATCCACTTTTAAGAAATATATATCCACTTTTTAAAAGGTGGATATCCATGATAAATAGATAATTGATATTAAATAAAAATATATATTTATAATATATTAGATAAGATATAATATATTATTATATAATATATAATATATTATTATATAATATATATTATATTATTATAATATATAATAGATATATTATTATGTATTATATAATAATATTATTATATATTATATATTATATAATAATAGTAATAATATTATCATATTATATTATATATTAAGGTGGCAAGGAGACATACTTTCGGCTATGCCTTATCCGCCCACTTGGGCACCTTCTATTCCCAGGGGTGGGGAGGGAGAGGAACATGTATGGGTTCAATTTAGATTGAATGTAGAGTGCAGGTTGGTTCAATGCCAATTAGAGTTGAGATGGAGGTGCCCAGATTTCTTTCTATTGATTTCTCGAGGAACGAAAGAGCTCTATCCCTAACCCTCTTCCTGAATAACTGAGGAACTATAATTGCCCCCACCTAGCCCCTACTATTATTATATATATTAATATAATGATAATAATAATATAATAATATTTATATTACATATGTTTTATATATAAATATATCAAATATAAAAAAATATCTTCGAAGTGGATACTCATTTTGGATAGATTTTTATATTATAAAAATTTCTCCAAAGCGGATATCCATTTTGGAGAGATTTTAATATTAAAAAATATTTCCAAAACAAATATCTATTTTGGAAAGCTATATGCAAAAAGAGTTTCATTTTTATTCATTGTGATAGTGGGAAGTGATGAGTGTCACTGCAATCCTCATCATTTAACTATAAATGTCAATCCAGGCCGGTGTCCATGGCAATATGCAATAGGGAGAAGAAATCATTTGAATGACATGTTTTTTGTACAAACATAATTGAAAGGCAATGCATGAAAGAAATTGCTAAAATCAAATCGAATCTAAGCTTGTAAATGGAATGCTTGAATCAAATCTATCCTAAGAAACTTGTAAAAGGAATACTCGAAAGGTAAAGAGCTAGAAATGAAATTACAAACAAAGAGATTGCTGCTAAAATACTGAACTATATTATTTTATAAAATTCTTCCCCCATTTGATTTCTTGATTACAATGAATTTATAGAATTCTTGTCTTCAACTAATCTGAAAGATAAACTTTATGATTGTGCAACCACTTGCTAGAAGATAGGAACATGTGTTAAGATAAAAATATAGGTCTTTCTTCAACTTGTTGAGTCAAACTTCTTTGGTCGTCCAAAAAAAATATGCCTATTTTGCAGCCCCTAAACAAGCTCCAAAAAAACATTTGACTGTTGAAAAATTCATGTCTTCCCCTTGTGTATCATTAAATCTCATAAAACAACTCCTAGATGCTTGCAAAATAGTTCAAACTACCCAAAATTTTCTTCTAGATATTCTCCATTTGTTTGCACAACACAACAACTTTCCTTAATTCTTGGAACTACCTCCTAGATGTTCTCAACTTCTATCCAAGTCACCCCTGTTGGTGTTTTAAAATGCAACCCAACTAGGGCTCTGTAGTTCCCTAAGAGGTAGCCAACCTCTATAATAAAGAACCACAAAGGCTAGTGGCCAACTAATGAGATTCAGTATAAGATTGACATCTCCTACACTTTTGGCTCTATGAAACCAAGGTGGGTAAACCTAAGTGTGTTCATAAGTATGCATTATGACTGGTAAGAACATTTCTTCTTACAGATTATAGTCCCTAAACATGTAATGAGATAGTCATTATCCTGGTATTGGTAGACCAAGGAGTAATAACAGCTATCTTAGAGCAACATGACTGAAGGTGTTGACATAAGATTTGCATCTCGTAAAGAGAAAGGGTTTAATATTTTGGTTTGTTCAGATCTTGGACCACCATGCATAGAATTACAACCCCATAGTAATCCTAAAGAAAATAGCCAGTGCCTCATCCATTGGGTAGGAGTCAAGCAAAACATAATCCAAATATTATGGACACATCACCATAATGAGTTACATTATGCAAAATTTAGTTTTCAAAACAACACTTCTTAGCAAATCCTGAATATATAATCATAACTCTGTAATTGATTTTCAAGAAATTTGATTAACTCATTGAGTTAAAGCAAGGAAAAGAAGAAAACATTCAAATATACCATTGAAGGTGAATGAATATATAATTAATAGGCTCATTCACAACTCATGACATACAATTAGGAGAGCAATTGTTCTGAAATGATTATCATTTATTGCTTTAATATCTGTAATTACATTAGCACAACTTGCTAGCTTCATAATAAACATGACTAAAAAAGATACCAACTAAAACCTTCAAGAAAACTACAGTAAACGAAACTAACTGCACATATATTCAAAACCTCCTGGATCCAAAATCTAACCCCTAACAACGAGCCGTGAAATCTCCTTTATAGATAGGAGAGCAACAAGCAGCGGGCTACATTGTTAATTTCTAAAATAAATTTCATTCTAAATGAAATTCGAAATTACATTTCAAAACATTCCTCATCATTGGAAAATAAAGTGCACGATCCGAGGAATCAAAAAATGGTTACACCCAGTAACCAACCAGAGAGAAAACAAAAAAGTGTGTCAGGCACGTGCACGTCCATATCAACAAAAAAATGAACCACCAGGCAAAAACACCACCCATGAGCAACACACCCAACACTATCAATCATTAAGTCGACCCATGGCCCCAGTATAGGTGACCGCTTCTAGTTCTCACCTCAGTTTGAGGCGGAACCACCTTCGTCTTTCCATCCACATCAACACGAACTCCAACAACTTGGCACGATGCCATTGTAGTTATTAGTGAAACTGCAAGGACCTCTTCATCCACCCCCATAATTTCAGTCATGGCCACTAGGTAACATCGGTAGTTTGAGACCATCTCGGAGCCATTGCCATCAAAACCTGAAGAAATCACAATAGGGGACATGCAACACTCGGGCCTTTTGCCAGTATTTTGAGCAGCAACGTCAGGTGTACTGGGAACAGGTTTCTCCTCCTTAAGCAGCGACCTCCTGGCCTTTACTCTGGCACTTCTACACACTGTGGATTTATCCATTTAAGAAAAATAGCTCGCATAATACAAGAGAAAAAACCACCACCTGCAAAAAAATAACTCAAAATGCAACGATAACATTGGGTAACTTAGCAAGCATTTATAGAGTGAATTGGTGCAAGGGATATTAATTGCTCAAATGTAGTATGAGCATTTGAGTGATTAGTGGCTGATGTAGCGACCACAAAAGTATTCCAAGCTCATGAGGAAATGGCGTACAACCCATGATTGCACTTAACAGGAGGGCATCGTTCACACACAAGAAAATCAAGAGAAGATCCTCTAGAAAACCTGCACCATTAATGAAACAAGTTATAGAGTGCAAAAATTCCTCACACAGATGGACATTACCCCCTTTGAATTTGAACCATTGATACGAATTAGACCTGACAGGTCGGACAACTTAGATTGAGTCAATGAGTGTTGAAAATCCATATCAGCACCTATGAAAAACCACAACCAATCACAATCCATGAAAACAAGAGGTTGCAATCAGGCAACGACCCCCACCTAACCTCCGTTGCTTCAAGAACCAGGTCACGTGTCATCTTTTCGCAAAACTTGCTGTACTTTAGTAACATTTACTCTGATCGTGCGAGGCCTACAAGAGACATTTATTATTAACCCCGTCATTAAATTCCTTCGCTGGTGAAAAGATGACCACGTGTAACTGTTGGAACCTTAGGAAAAGGTTCCACCACCCTTCTATATATGATAGATGGCAGCATCTCGAAGACCTCACACCATTTAAGTGACATTAACAGAAAAACCTATGAGGTCTGTGAGGAATGGTCTAGATCATCTGTGATCAGACGGTTCACCAAGCTGAATGTAAACAAATATATAATAGTGGTGGGATCGGCCAGAAAACCCTCGGTGATACAAATATTAAAAGCCAAAATGGTAGATAGGAAACCGGTAGGTCAAGTCAAAAGGGGTCAGTAAGAGCACGAAGGAAAGGCTCAACCAGACAACTTAAATGACCGGTTATCCTCAGTAGCAAGTCATCATGCAAATATAATGTGAGGGTTTCAAAAGTTGATAATTTATATTACCATGGTTAATATAAACCCGTAAAACCTTAAGCCTCCCTCCTTTGAATTTTTAAAATTCCCACCAACCCAATCTATTTTAATGCTCACAATTGCTGCGTTTACAAATTCTGGAACAACTTCAAGTGCTGTCCCACAAGTTCCAGAGCAACTCTCCACAAATTTCAGAGCAAGAGATTTTGGTAAATTTTTCTCTGAAACCACGAATTGAGTTTTCGTGAAATTTAATGGGTTTTGTCACCATATTGTCTTTGAATTTCGGACAAAAAATTTCTAGAACCGAGATCGTAATTTGAAAGATATGATGAAATTTTTGACTGTTGCAACTAAAAATATCTTACTTTCATCATCATGCTCAGTCTTGATAACTTCATAATTAGGAAAAATATACATTTTTATATGGCTAAAAGATGAGTCATTATTTTGTCTCATCAGGAAGTGTGAGTAGTGACACACAAATAATGTTCCAATTTAATAGATTTTCATCTAGAGTTGATACCTATTTTTCCAAGTTTTCAACAAATTAAGCAATTTTTCTTCAAATTTTAACAATACAAAATGAGGCAACTCACTTTCTTTGTGTTTTTCATCATTTAAATAATTTTCTCTAATTTTTTGGCATATATATTAGGTTTTTTTATAGAATTTAGTAATTTGTTTAAAACTATGTTAATTTTAAATTTTTAAATTTTAAGCAAGTTTTAAATGGGAGAAGAAATTGATGGAGAAAACTCTCCACCAAACCCTCTAGCAAATCCTCGAACTCAGGATTTAATTGAGATCAATGTGATTGAATTGAAGAACATTGCTGAAAAATACCATCACCACTCTCATTTGTGTGCAATGACATAAAATTTAGAGGCCATAACAAGTCATGTGAAAGACATCAAAAGGAAACATACTTCTTTTCAAGACTGGAGTGAAATGGAGATGTTACAATATGGTAACCATTTGAGCTATGACCAGGTTAATTTTTTTGAAATATCTAAAGTTGATAGAGCCCAATATTTTGTGAATACAAAAAATAGAAAACATATTGCTTTACATAAACCCAAAATTTGAATAAAATGGTGCACACATGAGGGCATAATAAGAAAGTTTTGGGATTGTCAGTGGATGGTGTTTGATAAACCACCTAACAAAAATATCAATGTCCCTCATTATTTTCTTTGCAAATTATATGTGAAGTTTGTTTTAGGAAAACATGTGAGCTATTTTGATTTTAGGTAGTTTTAAGGAGTAGGTATGGGAATGCCCCAAGATAGACATGGGGCAATGCATCAAATGTAAGGTCCATATGTTCCCTCTTCTTGTATTACTCCCCCACCTCTAGTAGCCCATCCAAACATTATTGCAAATACGTCATATCATAGTCTCTTGGCCATACTCTCTTTGACTGGCCATTTGATTACACACTCTCCATAGTTTTCCCAACCACCTAATAATGATACTCCTAGTGGTTTAGTTGATGTGGGTGGTGCATCAACATCTAGATAAATTTGTGTTCCTCATCATTTTAGTACGTGAATTCATGTTTCTAGGTCTTATGGGAGATACCATTGATCCTCCCTTAGAAACAACTAAGTAAGAGGTGCATGATGTGACACTTGGAGGAAATGAGGTAGTAGTGCATACTACATACATGGAGACGTGTTAGTGAATAATATATGGAAAACCATCCATAATTAGAGATGAGGAGCAACAACAACAATATTATGTACATGTAAACCATAAATTTATTTCATTTAAAATTATTATAATAAATAGTATTACTAATATATATTTAAGTGGGAACAAACATTTGATGACCAAGGATGAGCTTAGAGAAGTATATCATGGTACTCTTTCAACAATTGAATTTGGCCTAGACATGGTGTAATTTTTTGTACATGTTTAATTTTTTTTTACTATATTCATATTATTTAAATTGTTATTAATTAAATACATATTCATTTATATATTGATCTTATTTTAGTTTTTTAGTCTACTCTAGATGTGAGTGACGTGACACCTTTTATCATGTCATATACTGAAACACTTGATCATCCTAGGAGACTGTCATTTGCAAAATGAGTCATAGTCAAGGTAATTGAACTAAAATTTAATTAAGTTAATAGTTTAGTTATAACTTATGGAACTTATTGTGGCTATTTAGATGCCAATTTAAAATATATTATGGTTATATGTACATATATTTATAGCCTTACATTATTTCCATGTTTATTGTATAGGAAGTTGATGTTACTATATTTGTGATGAGTTCTTCTCAAATAATCTCAGTTGCATCATTGATTCGGGTATGTTTTTTTTATATCTACACTACAACAAAATAGGAAATTAGCACCTAAAATAGCGACAGATTTTAGTGCATTTGAGTTCATGAATTGGACACTTCTATTGGCACAAAACTCAATGAAAAATACTCTGTTCACTTTGGCGCCAGATTTTGCGTCGATGTTTGCACTAGCTTTAGCACCGGATTTAGCGTCAGAAAAGTGGCACAAGAAATAACGCCTCCTTTAGAACCTAGAATAGCTATGGGAAATAGCATTGAAAATATTGCCCAATTTGGCTTCCAATTTTGCTTCCATGTCTACTCCCATTTTTTCTTCTAGTTTTTCTCTCAGGTTTGCTTCTAGTTTTGCTTCTAGGCTTGCTTCCAATTTTGCTTCTAGAGTTTTGCTTCCAAGTTTGCTTCCAGTTTTGCTTCTAGTTTTTCTTCCAATTTTGCTTCCAGTTTTGCTTCCAGTTTTGCTTCTAGTTTTTCTTCCAAGTTTGCTTCCAATTTTTCTTCCAGTTTTGCTTCCAGTTTTTCTTCTAGTTTTTCTTCTGGTTTTGATTCCTAGTTTTCTTTCAATTTTGCTTCCATTTTTGCTTCTAGTTTTGCTTCTAGTTTTTCTTTCAATTTTTCTTCTAGTTTTGCTTCGAGTTTTGCTTCAAGTTTTTCTTCGAGTTTTGCTTCTAGTTTTCCTTCCAGTTTGCTTCCAATTTTGCTTCCAAGATTGCTTCTAGTTTGGATTCCATTGTTGCTTCTAGAAATGCTTATTGTTTTGCTTCCATTTATTAATTTAATACATTTTATTTCAATTTAATTAGTTAAATATATCGCGCCTCTTAAATAACTCATATGATTATAGAGTAAGTAATTTAATTATTTAACTCATGTGATTAAATAACAAGATAATTATTATAACATGATCATCATCTATAATTAAAATAAGTGAGTCAAATATCTATAATTTAATTGAATTTGACATCCATCTTAAGTAGTAAATTAAAATTATCATACATAATAAATATCCATCCAAAAATCATCGACCACTTTTAATATATATAAATTGACAAGTCAGTACTGATAAGATCGTCATCATATATAACTAAAATAAGTGAAAGTCAAATATGCTAGTAGATCAATAACATGTCAAAATGATACATGTCCAATAGTTGACATAAGTCAAAATGATACATGTACAAATGATATAAGTAAAAATGATAAATTATGTAACTCAAATTGATACAAGTCAAGATGATACATGTCTAAATGATATAAGTGAAAATGATACATGACAATATGATACAACTCATTAATATGGTATTGTAGGTCATGAAAATGATACATATGATAGTAACCATGAAAAGAGGCATCATAACGATATATCAACAATGATCCATGATGTAGTCTATATGATCATGAATGTCACTGGTTACTACCAGCTGCAACTATCTCAACATCATCACCATCATGATCATGATTATCATGATCATCATTGTCATCGGCCTCAGTGTCTTCCATATCTGTGTCATCATCATCCTCTGCCATGTGATATGTACCGGCATAACCAATATTTTCTGGATCTATATAATGATGAGGATCATCTTGATCTTCTGGAAGACCCGTGTTCTACAAAAAAAACATTTAAAATGAAAAGTTATTATTTATTTCATGCAATAATTTATTTTTCTATTATATATCTAATATTACAACATATGAGACGAAACAACCATAATCATATTACATCATATCAAAGTGCACATACCATAATAAAATTTCAAAAAAATTACAGCTAATATGTTATTCCAATGATGTAAAACATGAAAAAATTCTAATAAACGTTAGTAAAGATCATAAAAAAATTTGTTATACAATTTAACTATCAACTATATATTCTATTACATAACCTTAAGTTCCAACCCTCTGCATTTTGTGCTATATATGATTATGTTTTCCTTGAAGATCCTTTGAGAGTTAACTAGTCTATATATCTTCTTCTCCTATATTTCAAAAATGGATATTTTTCTAGGACATTTTGGCACTATAATATGCTTCAAAGGTTCTTTGATAATCAACTAGTGTATATGTCCCCGTATTTGAGAGTTAACATTTATGGTTTAATTTTTTGTTTGTAAGCAAGCTATGACATGCAACAATACTTGAGCATATATAGAATAGTTATTCAGGACATTTTGTACTTTGATTATACTATTTTTAAGTGACCTTTTCATGTATATAATCATATCATGTTCATGTATGCTAATATAAGGTAGCTATGGAGGTAGTTCAAAGAGATGACCCTGAAATTTTGCCTCATCTTACAAAGTCTGTAGGAACAAGAATAGGGATCAAATTTCGAGAGTCTGGTTTAAGTTTGAATTCAAGAAATGACAAAATTGTGAAGGCTGGAATGGATTTTAATGTATCACTTGGGTTTCAGAATTTGCAATTGCATACTGGTAACCCCAAAACACAAAATTATTCATTTCTCTTTGTTGACACTGTGGTTGTTAAGGATTACGACCTGAAACCATGTATGAAAACATTAAGCACACATTCTTCCAGCCAGCGGAGAAGGAGATGATTACTTTTCTTCATTTTAATTTGCATAACCATATCATGGTGGGAACCAAGAAGTGTTAGAGTAATTGGGTATTTACTTTATTAATTAAACAATATTTGTTTAATTACGTAAAGTTCCCTTTTACCTCTTTTCACTTAAGCTAATATTAGGTACATAATAATTAATTATTTTATTAATTATTATTGTGCAAGCCTAGGGTTTTCCTTTTTAGGGTTTTCATCTATATGTAGTTGAAAACTATCTTTTGTATCATTAATTCATTTTACATTTTCAGGTGAATTCATGGCTCCACATTCTTGAGCATTTCTTTTGTTGCTTCTTTTTGCTTCTCCTTGTAACAGGTTATTTGCTTGCAAAGATCTTTCGGGCTTCTATGATGTTGTATCTTCTCAACTCCAACAAGAAGACCAAGGATGTCCAGTTTTATCTCGAGGTAATGGATGTGGTCCAAACTTTAGGAGGAGAAAGAAGGTCAATGTATGATCCTAATGAAATTGAAGAAGAACAACAAGAGAGGGACAAGAAAAATAAAATCAATGCAGAGTTTCAAGGATTTGTCAAGCAAGTAATAGAGCTATGGGAGCAACCTCATCTAAAATATTTTGAAATAGATTTTGATATACCATTTAGATATCTTTGTTTTCATGGAGTTCCTTTCAAATCCTCTACTTTTATTTCCTACGGTAAAATATTTGGTAGAGTTGGTGGAATTACCTTTCTTAGTAATCCCTATTAGTGAGATTGAGATTGTTAACCTTGAGAGAGTAGGACTTGGGAAATAGGAATTTGATATGGCTATTGTTTTCAAAGACTTCAAGCAAGATGTACTTCACATTGACACCATTTGTCAATCTTCACTTGATAGCATCAAGGAATGGATGAGCTCCATGGACATAAAGTATTGTGAAAGCAGAATGAACTTGAACTGGTGACCAATTTTGAAGACTATTACTAATGATCTAGATAAATTTATTGAAGATGGTGGTTGGGAATTTTTGAATATGGAAGCTAGTGATTCTGATTTTGATAATTCAGAAGATTCAGATCAAGGATATGAACTGTCCTCTGATGTAGAAGAGGAATCTGAATCAGATTTCATGTAGCCACCATCAAGAGTGTTACAAGACAACAAGATGGAGGGAATTATTATATAAGGATAATTTTCAATGTTTAAGGTACCATTTTTAATGCCAACTACATGCCAACAAATGATTAAATACCATAGACGATCTATAGCAATGAAAGAGTCTGAAAAGGAAGAGAGAGCTACATTGGTGACTCAGGAGAAACTTCAGCTTTCAAAAACATGATATCAATATGTCAAATATATGACTATGGACGATATCCATATTTCCCATCAAAGTGAACATATGTCATTATTTTTCCTTCAGGGCATCAAAATGATATTAGATGATGTCTCCTTGATATCCCTTAGTCTCTCCGATATTGTACCTTAGGCATGTAATTAATCACTTATGATATTCTTTGTGTTATCGACTCATCGGGGCAACTTTGTTTATATTCCGTTGATAGAAATTGTTCCTCCCGATACCCTTTTCTTTTGTCACTTCATCAATGTATCAGGGAAACTGTGCTTTTTGTCAGCCTGATAGGTTTGTGTCTCACCAATACCACTATGTACTTTATTAATAACTATCTTCATCATGCCACTGTATCGGTCCATTGGTAAGACAACATGTCATATTTCCCCGATATACTTTTGTGTCTATGATAGGCTTTTCTTAGGCTATCGAGGAGACAACAAGATGTGTTATAGGGGTATTTGTTTCTTACTCTGATGAATCAAGCCTTGTTAGCTCTGTATTCCTCGTTGACTTGCTCATTCGGTCACTAGTCACTTAAGTCATTAGCAACATATCTTTACCGACTCCCTTGCATAGGTTTGTCAGTCGCTCAGTGTTATATCACACCATTTAATTTTTCCTAAGTCGGGATCATTATTATTTTTTAGTTGATTGACATTCACCTCATGCGTTATAATCCCATTAACCTAGTCATGGCCCCTCTTTTAAAACTAACATTAATTGCATGTGTAGAAATCCTACTCGTCTGATTTGAAGATCACATCTCAGACGTTGCTCACAAACCTCGTGGGATTTTAATATTGATCTCCGAAATGATGTGAGGTTGGCGAATGTTTGACACGTGTGCACCTATAGTGTTGAAGGTAAATATTGGCTATATATTGCACACCTTGCACAACTTAGACAAGTACTCTCCAAAAGATTGTGAGGTCTGCGAATGATGGACACGTGGAGTTTTTTGTTCACTTGGGAAACGAGGTGGAGCCCATGGGAGAGGATGATATGGTCTCCAGTTAGGAAGTTTTCATTGGCCGATGAGGTAATGAATGAAGGCAAATAAAATTCAAACCACGTTGACTTGATCTCGACCGTTCTCTATGCCATCTTGGAAAGAGATCAATGGCTACTATTCAAAATTGGATGCATGACTAATTGAACCATTTTCTTCACATGAGCGAGCAATAATGGTGGATAGGACACCTGCAACCGCTATTTTTTTGACATTGAAGCACATAACAATATATTTTGCTCACACAATTCAGGATGGCAAGTAAATTCAAAGGCTTTAGGAGATTGTACAAAATATTTCAAGATGCAACTCAAAAAAATTAGGGTATCTTGTGAACGAAAAAGTCGTAAGTCAAATTACAAGCTTTATCTTTTAAACAATCTTGGTTTAAGGCAAGTTTTCGCTTATTTCTTTCAAATTGGATTAGCTTGTATTTTTTAATTTCTTTGTTTTACTTTAAAATTGTGCATAAGTGTGGTTTTCTATTGTGCTTCAAAATTGTATATCCAATTTTCACTAGTTGTTAATTAAGCACTAGGTATTGAGCCATCCTACATCAAAACCCTAGCCTACTTTGAACTTACCTAATTGTCCATGGCTCCCAAAGCCCAAGGCTCTGGTTCTAAAACCCCAAATAGGTTACTCTCTCAGGATATTATTGACCAGCTCAAACCCTTGACAAGTAAGAAATCTCAGGGGGAGGTAATATTTTATGGTCCTAAGATTTATGAGGGGTTGCTGGATAAGCAACATTGTATCAAGGTTGTTGAAACACCTTTCACTAGATGGCATATGTTCAAGAATTGGTGCAGAAATAGAAATTGTGGAGTTACCACTTGCAATACTTGGAGATTAGACATGGGAAAACGTGTGGTCCCAAATGTATATATGGATATGGACTTGCTGAAAGACATTGTAGCAAGGTATGACCCTATTTCTAGGGTAATTAGGGCATTTTATGGTGCTGAGATGGTCAGGATTACTAGAGAAGAAATTGCTGAAGTCTTTGACTTGTCTAAGTGGAATGAATACATGATCCCTATTGACCTGGATGTTTTCAGGAAATAGTATGAAAATACCAAGGTCTTGTTCACAACCAGAATGATTCCAATACATACTGCTACCACAAGATATGGAAAAAATAAGAGAAAAATAAAGATTGGGAAATATGAGAGGGAACCTTTCCCTGTGAAATACTTTGATAACTACTTTAAGAAGACCTTCTATTCCTTATGCCAAATCATTGGTTTTGATCCACTATAAACTATACCAAAAGAATATATGTACATGGTAGGACATATCCAACATGGAGCTTTCAATGTGGTCTATGATTATGCTACTTACTTGGTAGATCATATACACAAGGGTTTGGTTTCACTTAAGGAAGGAAAGAATTGGGTTCAATTTTGGTGGTACTCCCTATTAATGCATATGTTTCTATACAAGGGAAGGAAATACTTTGGCAAAGCTACCGGTTCAGTCTTGGACCAGGATTCTGGACAATCATGATAAAAAGTTTGATTATGTGGTATTTCACAATGTGTTTGCCTCCAAGCTGAGGAGTTCCTTGATTCATAATCCACCACGGATCCCGAAGGAGATTCATGATTTCTTGAGACCTATGGAAAGGGGGCCTAAATTGCAGATAACTCATAATTGGGGAGATATCATTCCCTATCTAGATGTAACCATATTCAGGGTATATGGGACACCTATCAATCCTTATGTGATACCAAGGGATTAATCTTTGAGGATTGGATTTATTGAAATAATGAGACAACTAGGAGCTACACAAATGGCACATATTCCAGAAAATCAAAAGATGGGGTCTTTCTTCTCTAAATGGACAACCTTTGCAAAATTTGTGATGGTTAAGGGAGGGTGGAAAGATTTTGTTAAGATCTTGGAGCCCTATGACTTGAGGATAGTGCACCCTAGAAACCATGACCCTGAGGGTTTCATTGTTGCAGTAAAGGCAAGGATAAGGACCAGTGTATTTGTACATAAATTCCTCTACCCTGAAGATGTTATCAGGAATATTTTGGATTTCAAGGTGCAAGAGGAAAATAAGGCCATGTATCTTTCCTTCAAAAAGATGGTTGAGAATGCCTTGAAGTATGATCCTAGATATTACCCTTTACCAAATATTAGGGGAGAATGGGGAAGAGTACAATATGTTTTGGAAAACTTTTAAAGTGTTGTGGGTGTATTAAGAAGGGAAAGAACAATTGAGGATAAGGGGAAGTCATTGGTGGTAGAAGAGGGGCCATTTGCACATGAGGCGGAAAGACCTTCCTATGAGCCTCTAGAAAAGATCAAAATATATTCTAGGAGGAAGGATATTTTTAAGAAACAACAAACATTGCCAACCCCTACTACCTCGGCAGGGTCAAGGGAAGCTTCTCTAGCTGGATCAGTTTCATCACCTCCTAGATAGGCTCTGCCTATTGTTATTAAGATTGATTCACCCCCAAAAGGCCCTTCTCCATCATAGCAACCACCAGCCAAGAAGAAAAAAGTTGAGGTGAGAATTTTTTTTGACTACCCAGACATCGAGGAAGAAGAAATATTAATCACTCCTAAGGAGATGCAACAGGGAATGCCTTCTCCTCCAAGCAAAGTTGTAACAGATACTGTAGAAGGTAGCCTCAGATTGGGAAAAGGGGAGTTGAGTGGGACAAGCTACTTGGATGACTTGAGACATGAAGCTTGTAAGGAATTTATGGAGGATGAATATTTTATTAAAACAAGAGCATTCCGAAATTTTGCTTGGAGGGCTAAGGTTCCAATTTATGCCGAGAATGTAGCCAAGGAGAGGAGTTTACATCCTGAAATCCCTAAGAATTTTATCCAAGAAAATGTAATGAAATCCATGAAGAGGGAATTTCAAAGTATTACAACTAAGGAAGGAAGGGCGCTTGTGCAGAAAAGTGGAGTTATGCTATTTACCAAATGGGACATTGCTGATGCTGTTGTATTGGACACCATAAGAAGAGCTTAGCTAAAAGGCCATTATTTCAAATTGAAAAAGAATCTAGGTTGGAAATCAATGGATCAAAATTTAGTGAAGAATGGGATGCCTTGGCCATTTGGTCATTGTCTACGAGATCTAGGAAAATAGTTGTGGAAAAACCAGTTGACTTTAGTGGACAATTGGTTATAAGAAGAGTTGTTGTCACTCCAACTCTAGAGGCAACAAACATGATGGTGAATTTTGCCAAGTTTTCCAAAGCAACTGTATAGATTTTAACTACTCAAAGGGACTCATTTAGAGGATAATATAATGATCTTTTGGTTGAATATGATAATAGTCAACAAAGAGTTGCTAAGATGGAAACATAGCTAGCACTTTGGAAAGGACAAGTGGAGACGTTGAAGTCTCAAGGAAAAACTAGCTCAAGCCAAGCTACATCGACCATTCCAGTGGAACATTCCCAACCTTATCCTTTGTCATAACAACCCATGACCATAATACCATACAACTTGGGCCAAGAGCCACATGCAACTGATGAGCTTATAAGGGAGAAACTACTTCAACAAGTTGAGGTACATAAGAAATTTCTTGAGAAAACTCAAAATACAATGTATGAGAACAATGCTCATATTTTTCATACAATACTCAAACATATGAACAAGAGGATTCAAAGAAACTTAAATATTTTTCCTACAAATTACTCTTCAATGTTACAAGAAATAAGGTTGTCCTAGAGGGATAGGGATATAACTATCCCAATCTTGGATAAGTGGATTCCAAGGGTTGGTGATTTTAAATTAATGGCGGTGGGGGATAAATAGAAGGAAGATAGATAGCCTAGAGTGATCCTAGTCTACAAATATGTTGATGGAATTAAGGAAAAAAAGTTACATGGATATGCTGCTCCATTGGAGTAGAGGATTAGAGAATTAAAGGCTAAGTATGATGAGGCAGAGTTGACATTAATGCCAGATATCCAACATACATATGATGAGGTAAAGCCTCTATAGGTGTGGAAGGACCAAATGGATACTAGTATTGCCTCACAGGTAGTTATGGAACATGTTGATATTGCTATATTGAAGGATTCACTAGAGAAATTGTCTCTCATTATCAGTTTCTTAGAGGATTTTGATGAAGATTCAACTTTAGTGATGGTGAAATATGCTCCATATAGAACAAAGATGGATGAAATCATTAATTTCAATTGGCCATCTAATGATGAATATGAACAATGGAAAAAGATTTTTATTGATGAATTAGATTTATGAGAACGAAGGAAAAGTACACATACATCTGGTCAAGTATAATATAGGTCTGGCCTAAGAAATTGAAATGCATAAAGTATGTGTCTCTTAAATCAAATACCATGGGTAGAGATCAATCACTGATAATTTGAATGCTAGTTTGGGTTGATCTTTCTTTCTCTTTCATATTTTTTATTTAGCTCAAGGAAAGAATATGCTGCAATGATTAGAAGATTCTTCTCTCCAACAAAATGCCTTCTAGAAGGCGGGTCCATTTTCTTCATCGAATAAAAATATTTCATCTCACTTTTCCCTCCATTTTGAAGATGTAAATATAACTGCAAAAGGGAATGTGTGTATTGCGGTCCAATGAGAGGGTGACATGTGTACAACCTGGCTTGAGGCTTGTTTTTCTCCCTTATTCTATAAAAGGGAATTGAAGGCTAATTGTACAGGTCTTTTGTTGAATTATGGAGCCAACTATGCAAGTAGAAAGCACAAAGAAAATACATTTTGAGTCTATGTCTTAGGTTTTGAGTTAATCTAGCCAATTTTGTCAATTGTATGGTTTCTAAACATGTCTAGGTTAAATATGTAAGTCTCATGAGGTTATTGTCTCTCCATTCATACATTTTATATGAATTATTAATGAGAATGCTATCAAAGATCTTTTCATTAATGTTCATTGTTGTCTAACTTTATGTCTTAGAGTAAAGAAAAGGTCTTTTTCACCCTTTATGTAATATCATAAAGTTCACTCTTGTTAGCTTGATTGCTACAATGATTTACACAAGAAGATAAGAAGGACGATAGAAACTAAACACAACAAAAAAATTACAACTGTAACTATTTGTCTCAAGTATCACTCTATAACCTCTTCAAAGATTATTGAAACTCACACACAATAAATGAAAATTGACATATTAACGCAAAAATATCCAACTAAATTATTGAAAGCCAACTATTGATACCTCGTTCTCCATTCAAATTAGAAAATCGACCCACTTTTTGCTTTGTAACATTTCCTTTTCATATTGCTTTGGATGCTGACCATATTTCTCCTCCTATCAAAACATGGCACATGGACTAGTTAAACCAATTAATATGCAATCATTTAGTTTTTCCTAGGAAATAAAAAAATTCATTTAACATATTAAATATACTTACAAATGTACATATCAAGGCCTATAACCTTTCTGGCCACTATGATGTGTGGCACGAAGTTTGTTACGCCTAGCCTTGGAGGCCTTGTCCTGAAACATATACTAATTCAATTTAACTATGCACAAATACAATTTAAAAATTGTTAAATAAATTTGATATAATCTTATGACAAAATTCAAATACTTGTGTACTCTCCTCACCAGACTTCCTCCATGCATCAAACCTCTCATATTCTTTTACATGCTCTTTCCATACTTTCCTACTTACATCAAGTGGCATTTTTTTGAGCCTTAGCTCGGGAGGGAGTTTTTTTTATCTTCCTTGTTTGGTTGCACCAAAATATCTTGCAGTTTTGACACATTCATAGCTTTATCTTCTTTATAGACCAACTTGTGCCAAATTCAATCTCCATGTTATGGATAACTTCTATTTTTAGGTGTATGTGTATCTTTGAGAATGGAAAAAGTATATGGTCTTTGAAATTTTTAATTCATGATTCCTTCAATCTATTCACAAACATTTTTCCAACATCTGTCATTCATACTTCCCCTGAAACCACATTGTATTCTATCTTGGTATCATATGTACCAATGGAATATGCATAACATGGTGTGGTGGAAGAAGTCTGTGTCCCGAGAGTGGCTGGGACATTGGAAGTCTTTGCTCCCTATTCCACATTCCTAGAGTTTATTGCTATTGATTTCCTCTTGGATCTTTTGCTCTATCCAGGACTGGTTGGGGAATCAATTGATTCCCTTTGACATGATTGATTTGTTTGCAATGTTTTAGGTGCTTTACCAGATCATTTTCTATGTATCTGGAAATCATTGTCAAGTCCACACCATCCATTTTGTTCACTGCCTCTACCCCCAATATGGAAGCCAATGCCTCTTTATCTTTGTCAATATCATGACCCTATATATATATAATAAATTTCTTCTTTTAAATTTAGAAATAAAAAACTAAAAACTAAAAATCAAAGAAACAATGGAAACATTTACAAATCTATAAATTGACAATGAATTACCTCACTGTGGCTAGAGTTTGCTCCCTTTGCTCCCTTCCATCTATTTCTTGACATTTTGAGGTGACCTAGGGAAAATTATTTTTGTCCAATCTGTGGTGGAAAATGAAGTACACATTGCCAGGTATGAAAGTACACACTGTCAAGAAAAAAAATCATATATATTTGTAATGCAAGGATCATTTTTATGCATAGCTACAGTCAATCATTGTCAAGTACAATTCATATATATTTGCAATGGAAGGAGTATTTTTATGCATAAAAATGGCATTACAAAGGCTGATTGAAATTTTAAGGAAGCAACATCACGTGGATCAAGTGCAATCAATCAAGGTTTTAAAGCAACTTCGAATTTGCATCTACTGTCAACATATAAGTGGTTTTTCTACTTTTCTTAAAAAATTCAAGGCCATATGGTGTTTCTCTCCTTTTTTAAAAGGAGTTTTAAAATTTTAAACCCCAAATGGCTTTTGACATTAAAATCCCCAAAAAAAATTAGTTTAAGGGTATATGGTGAGGATTACAATTCTTTTTATTTTTTCAGTTTGCCTTAGCCCTGGTGAAAACCTTACTTTTTATGGTTTCCAATTATTGTTAGAGAATTTTTGCGGCACAAATGGCACAATTGTTCCTAAACAATAACAAAATCATACAAATTTTTTGGCTTTGAATGCTATGGAAGTATTTATCACTTCAAATGGCATTTGGCAAAGGTGCCAACACATGATTTTTGTAAAATTTGACAAGAATGCGCACAAGATTCAAAATCTAGGTGATAAAAAAAATCACACTAGCTAAATGCAAAAGGACAGTTTTTGTAAGATTTTTGAAGAATGCAAACCAATGAGTATAGGGTACCTAACCAAATTCAATTCATTTTAACACAACCTATGGACAAAATAAACATTAAATCTACCAATTTTTTGATAAAAGTGTCATATATATACCTACCTACACTAGATGATGCCAACTACTGATGCAAATCACACCTGATACAAGGGACAAAAACAAGTCACACTAGCTATAAGTAAAAATAAAATTCTTACCACACGCGACTCCAACAATCTCTTTGCTTAGAGAAATCCATGAAATCTCCTGATGCAACTTCCAGGTGAAACCCTATGGCAGCTGAGAAGAGAGCTTCCAGTAAGCTCGATGGAAAAAATGACATGTAGAAGAGAAATCTCGATGGAAAAAATGATGTGTTTTTCCAAAATTTTCAAATGTTTTCGCAGGAATTTTTTATTTTTCATTTTTGATTCATTAGTGGATGCTATAGTCGCCAACCTTAGCGCTGACTTTAGCGCCAAATTTGAACCCTAAATGTAATCTATTTAGGGCATTAAAGGCAGTGCAAAGTGCGCCTAATTTAGCGCCTACCTATGCAAAATGATGTATTTTGCATGGAAGTCGATAAATACATACCATTATTTTTATTATTTAGTATTGAGCATTTATTTTAGTGGTGTTATTACTCTCAACTCTTTATCCTGGGCAAGTTATATTATTTATTCATTTTGATTTAATTAATTTACTTGGGATATTTATGTGAGGCATGTTATTCTTCGTTACATAAATTCACGAACCAAACATTCTTAAACACACTCAGGTTTCATCCTTAGAGTTTATCCTTCTACATTAAGGTTATAAATCTAACTTTTTAAAGTAGATATGATTCATTTTATACTTTATTTGGGCTTGGATGCACCCCTTATCTATGTTTCATTGCTACTATCTTGATTAGGGTTTGGTATTTTTTGTGTAATCTCTTTAATCCCACTAACCCACCCTTATTTAATTTATTATTGATAGGTCATTCATCATGTATTATCATATATATTTGTCTCTTGCCTTTATCCATGCATATATTACATATTTTGACATGGTTTTACATTTTGTTAGATCTCATCATTCCGTCCTTGATTAGATCTCATGATTCCATCCTAAAGTAGGTTTCAATCAAGAATAAAGAATCCAATCTCTAGTTTTCAAACATAAAATATCTACGGTTTTAATGAATTTGTGGAAGAAGTGTAAGGTAGAGAACCATCTAAAAAAATTAGTAATAGGTTTTCTTTCATCTAGGATAACAAGGGACCATGGAAGGGATGTTCAAACTAAAATTATTAGTAATAGGTTTTATTTGTATTCAACTTGTAAATAAATGTGTTTTTTATGTGAATTTGTATTCATCTTGTAATCATAAGATTTGACCTCTAGTTGTTAAGATTCAATGTGTAAACATTTTGTGAAGAGAAAAATGTTGCACTGTCCTATTTTTCTTTTCATTGTGCATCTTAATGAAAAGCGAGCGTATTAACAAGATAATTTCAACAATATTCTCTTGGTGCACAACTGTTATACGACTATTGTCATTGTTGTGTATTACAGGATCCAGAGGAGGCCATGGATAGAGAACAATGACGACGTAGAAATACTAAATCGCAGAGAGGAAAGTGGGTGGAAGAGGATATGACAATGAAATCTGAAGATACAATAGAGGTAAGAAGAGAAAGCAACCTCAACCAAAGGAGGAAGGTGTTTATGAATTCACAAATGCTACAACATAGAGGAGATAAAGTCAATTTTTTGTCCATGAGGCCTTTGAGGTCAAACTTATTGGTTGAAAATGTAGAGGAATGGTGATTAAATGTGATTCTATGATCAAGGTAAATTTTTGAAAATTAGGATTGCCAAAACATGATATCAATATGTCAAATATATGACTAAAGTGAGGTTTTGTGTTGGATAGCATATTCATTGAAATGATATAATTGGTATACTAAAAATTATTTACTATGTTGTGTATTATAGGGGCAAGACGAGGCCATGACAATAGATTGTGTCATATCAAATGAGGAAACAACGGATGAAACATGACATCAAGTACTCAAATTTTGACTTAACTTAGGAAAAAATGATCTGATGGTATTTTGTGATACACCCATCTTTTTTCACAGTATTATTGAAATTTATAATGTATTATCCAATCTTGACATAAATTAATGCATGTTGTTGATTATTTTAGATGGAGATTGGAGAAAATGTAGAGCCTGAGTGTTCAACTAGCCAAAGAACAAGATATGTATGTGGACATGGACCTAAAACTATTAAATCACATAGTCGATAGTGGGTGGAAGAGGATATGACAATGGATCTTGTAGACACAAAAAATGATTGCATTGAAGAAGAGGTTGGTCAGGACTATAGTACATGGGATGAATACTTTGAGAAAATTGTTGTTTGTGGATGTTCTGTATGTCATGGTAAGAAAAAATTCAAACAAGTGATTGTATAAAGACATTACATAAATGATGAGCTTCTAGTCAGTAGTATGCCTCCTACAATCAATTCAAATCCAATAGGAATTGTGGTAAGGAATTATCCAATTTGATATAAATCACATGTATACTTCATTTAAACATTGTTTTATATTATTTAAATAACTATTTTTTTTCTTAATGGATACTTGTAGGATAAAGTTCTTGGTTTAAAGTTTCTTGGATCATCAACTTCCAGCCTAGATGGAAATGATCATTTATTAGATGATACATCTAACAAAAATATGTGCCAATATACCAGCTCGAAAGATGAGGAATTAACGAAAACAAGTAACAAAACAAGAACTGGTGTAAAGATGCATAATTTGCTTAAAGACAAGGGGAAGGTGGACTACATACCCTATGCGAATGAATGTGATGGAGATGATGAATTTCCCTTGAGTTTGAGATTAATTTACAAAGAGAAATTTGATCATCGACTATATTGTGCTAGGCCTAGTAATCAACAACTACCTAGAGTGTACGAGGTGTTTCAATTTTGGGGATACAGCTACATGATACGACCCTCCAATATTCATGGAGAGAATCTAGGCCTCTTTATTGTCCAAAATGTACATGTGGGATCTAAAAATAGAAACAATTCAAAAAAACCACTAGGATATTAATGCCATATTTTGATCCATCATATTACAATGGTGAATGAAGAAGGCTAGCAGAATATAAGCCTAACATGTCAGCATATGGTCTAAATTTGAGTATGTATACACATCATCTCCAATTGGAAAGTGGAAAAGAAATGAATAGAGGTCATCTTATGTATATAGATGGACGTGCATACACACACAAAAATATGGCAGGATTTATAAATAGTAGTAAGGGAAGGGACCCTACTATAAGACCGAATTTTAATTTGTTGAGGTTATAAATGATAAAGATGGAGATATGGAAAGAGAGGTTGATAGATTGATAATGGTTGAGGCTATTATGGACCTTACCATTGGGGATGAGTTATTTATTGATTACCCCTTCTTAAAATGCACTCCTGCACGGAAGAAAATGGAAGAACAAGGTCTCCCTAAGGATTTTCTTATGGGAAAAAAACCAAAGAATAATAAATGAGTGTGGACTGATGTTTTGTAAACTATGTTGTCAAAATTGTGTTTTATTTAAATTATTGTATAAAAAGGTAGTCTATAAAATAATGTTCCATTATTCAATTGATGTATATATATTCATACTATTTATATTTATATTTTTTAAGCCATATTTGATTATACTTCTTTGAAATTGATACATTTGTGATTTATCTAATTGTTTCCAAACATTAAATAGTACTTGCAGTTGTTGATAGGTAGAAGATGTTGATGAAACACATACTAATACCCAAGATCCAATTGGGTTATTAAGATTTGGACGGGATGATCCAAACCATCCTTTAAACAATACTAGGCAAAAAGAGAAAGATTGAAGAAAATACTACCACCTGAGAAATTTGAAGAGCTGATGAGATCTACATACAATGATGGCATGCCACCTAGCCTTGATGAAGAAGGATTGAATGAAATTCTTGCTTATTTCTCTGGGGATGGAAATAATGATGACAATAATGATCATATGGTTGATAGTAACGATGATAGCAGGGGTAATTACCACCAATGCAATGTTGATGAATAAAAACTTGAAAGACTCCATCAAGCAAGCATGAAAGACACTCGTGCTCAAATTGGGTGCAAGTAGAACCTCAAAACTGGCATGCACATTAATATTATTAAAAATCAAGTCACTATTTGGTTGGTTAGACACAGGATTCACTACCCTACTAAAATGAGTTGAAATCTATTTCTTACTTTTCATTGTCAATTGGTGTACACAATTCATAAACATTCATGAAATTCATTTATATTTGTTTAAGGGGATTTTAAAACTATATATTGTATATAAAAAGTCCTCGTATAGATCGACATATCAAAAATGTTCATCATAAGTCAAACCTTCAATTGATTTAATCTCTGGCAATCTTACAGGGCACTAAAAACTAAAATATTCCCTAAAGAGAATGTGTTGCCATCAACTTGCAGAGAGGCGTGTTTGTTGTTGGTTGAGTTGGGGATTGAATATAAGAAAATTAATTCATTAAAAATGATTGAATTTTATACAAAGATGAATATCAGAACAAGGTAGAATACCCTATATGCAAAGAGAAGAGATATTGTATAGATGTACAAGGTCCTACAATTCCAAAGAAGGTTTTTGTGTCACATTCCAATTATACCTAGACTTCAACGAATGTTTCGTTGCAAGTCACTTGCACAATTGATGGACTAGCATGCAAAGAGCATGAAATATGGATTAATGTGAATTTCAGCCATCACCAAAGCAATGAAACACATAGAGGAAAAATGGCCAAGAAAATTCAAAGATGAACCCCGTAGTATCAAGTTTGGTCTTGCAATTGATGGAGTGTGCCCATTCTCTTTCCTGAGCTGAAATTATAGTGTTTGGCTAGTCAGATTGATAGTATACAATATTTCCCCATGGATGAGTGTTAGAATGGAGCACCTTATTCTGAATCTCATTGTTCTAGGAAAACATCAAGTTAAAAACATGGAAGTTTATCTTGCGCCTTTTATTGATGAGATGCAATTGCTATGGAAATGCATAAATATGTATGAAATATCACATCCTCCATAAAATAGGTCCTTTGTATTGTATGGTATGCTATGTTGAACTATTCATGATTTCCCAAGACTTGGTGTTTGCTCTGGTAAGATAAAATATTTATGTATTTACACTCATAATTTATTTTCATCCCAACTTTCATACTTAGTTTTATACTTTTTTTTTATGTTATTAAAATTACTTGTTGAATTGTAGGGCTTCAAACAAAGGGGATATTTGCATGTCCAAGATGTACAAAACAATTTCAAGGGTGATATTCTAAAGATCTACATAAATTTATTTATGCAAACAACATGGTTTCTACCACTAGATCATAGGTTTAGAAATCGTCTGAAGAGTCATTTTGATGGAAAAGTTGAAAACATAGGCCCTCACATGATTATGGGTCCAGGTGATTGGCTTAATAAGTATGAAGATGCTGAATTGAAAGCTTGGGAAGATTTTTTTGATCGGGGTGATTCAATTGAAGAACCAAAACAAGTTGGAGTTAATATGCCAGAAGGAATGAAAAGGAAATCCATATTTTATGAGCTCCCTTACTGGAAGGATCTATTAATATCTCACCTATTATATCTTATGAAAATCTTCAAAAATATCCCAGATTCTATATTTCAACATATATCGGGGAAAGAGAAGGACACCTTGTCTTCGAGGAGAGATATTTCTCTTTTGTGTACCAAAATTGATAGAAAAAATTTGTGTCCAAACAAGGAAAATGAAACATATGCAAAAGCTCCATGGATTTTGAAAAAAGAGAGCTAGACCAACTAAAAAATGTCATCCGTTCAGTAAGGACATCTACTAGTTATGGGTCATCATTGGCTAAAGCTTTTATAGTTGATGGCCATATCACCAGATTTAAAACACATGTTTTTCATAATTTTATGAAGGTATTATATATCATCATTTAAAATTTACTGGTAACATTGATTAAGTACTAGATATATTTTCATATTTTGTTGTGTGAGAAAAAAATACTAATGACCTTTTCATAAATGTGTTTGATAACATATTATGCCATTGGAAATTAGGGGGGATTACTATCTTATAGTTGACTTAAGGAATGTCATAAGTCGATTGTCAAAATTTACAACGTATGTGGTTAGATGAAATGTTCATGTGTGAGAGACATAAATATATTATATTGCATTTTAATTTTTGACTAAAGGTTCATACTAATTTAGTATTCTTATATTAGGTGGGTGACCTCCAAGGAGATCCATGAATGTGAAGTGCCAAAATGGAAGAAGGAAATTACATAAATTGTATGTGTATTTGAGAAGGAGATCCTTACAAGTTTCATGGACCTACAAGTCCATTTACTTGTAAACCTAGTCGATGAAATTGAATTGGTGGGTGTCGTATCAACACGGTGGATTTTTTTCTTTGAGAGGTATATGAAAAATCTAAAAAGATATGTCCGGAAAAAGGAACATCCAAAGGGTTGCATGGCTGAAGGGTATGTATTGAATGAAGTATTTTTCTTCCTATGTGAATTCCTTGGTAAGGGTTTTGAAGACGGGCCATGCTTCTGGGATGAAGAATGAGCATCAAATATTATTGATGGAGAAAAAACACAATCTAATGGTGTTCAAGTAGAAATTAGTAAGTAAATTCATGATCAGTGTGATTATTTTTCTTGTAATCATTAATTTACTCATAATTTATTTGTCAAATTAACAACATGAAATTTGGAGTTTGAAATAAACATGTTGACATGTAATAGGTGTAGACAAAAGTGCTATACTCGACAAGTTCATTCTGTACCACATGGAATTTATGAAAAAATGGATTGATTTGTATGATACAAAGAGATAATTGTTAGAAGCAAGGAGATAGTTTAAGAGATCAAACCCAAGGAATACTCTGCTTCCCATTGATATGCTTGGGGAATGGGGTAAAGATTTCACAGTAGAATGGGTTACTAAACAAATTCAAAATCAAATAGAAGATGCAGGTATAGGTTCAAACATAAGAAAAGATGAAATCAACATTTCTAGAGGATGTGAAAGAAAGGTACAGTTGGAATTTTGCAAAATGTTGTTTCCTTACAATTTTCACACTATTAACTATTTTAATATTCATCATTATTTTTGTTTTCACTGAAATAAATTGTCTTTCACAGGCAAGGAAAATCCAAAAATGTGGGCATATGGTCAAAATTATCGTATAGAAAGTGTAGACATAAAGAGATGATCCTTTGATTGTGGAATCACGATTGACTTCAAGCAATCTAGTCGATCAAGCTCAAAAGATAAGAATATAATTGAAGGGAATCTACAATATGTTGGGAAAATACAAGAAATTATTGAGTTGGATTACCACTCTTTTAAATGTTGTATTTTTAAGTGTAGATGGTATGAAGAATTTGAGAGGCCACAAAGACATGATACCCACAGTGGATTGTTTTCTATAGATTCCTCATGCTTCCTACTGGAGGATAAGGAGCCTTATGTTCTACCAATTCATTGTGAGCAGGTATTTCTTTAACTCAAACAAGAAGTGGTAGTGATCATTAATCTATTAATTCATAGCTTATTGTGAATATATACATGTGTTCGTTAATCAATAAAATTGTTATAAAATACGTCTAATATATGTATATTGTTCATGTGAAGGTATTTTTCTATGAAGATATTTTAGACCTGAAATGGATATTTGTTATACATTATGATCCAACATTAATGCATGTATTTGATGATGCATTATTGGATACTGAGAAAAACAATGATGGCCAAGAAAATGAGACAGAGGGATTAGAGAACATCGAAGAAATTGACATGCATGATGATGTTCAAGATGGTTATGTTCAGGCACACGAAGACAACAATCCAGAGTTAGATGATGTTATGGAAGACAACAATATGGATGGTATAGAAAATGATGATCCAAATACATTTGGTAACAATATAGATGGTCTACAGTCAAATTTCAATGATATGAAGATGATGTAGGTCAAGATGAGGATGATGATAATATTAAATACTTGAAAGAACATATAAACATTGACAATGATACACCAGATGACATTGTAGCAAACAATAATGTTAACGGCCAAGACTTCTAAATTTTCAGAATTGTTTGCAATCCATGTTTAAAAAATGATGATTCTTATGGCCTAAACTTTGAAATGCTTCAGTAATATTATTTTTTTTGATACAAATTACCTATTGCAATATCCTTAAATTGTTCAATCTTTGGTATGAATTGTTGGCAGAAAAAATTAGGAATACTTGGATGCTTCTTCCATTCATTTTGTATCAACATATGTTCATGAAGGCACAAAAGTTAATAAAATATTAATGCACGTAACTCACAATTATTTAAATAAGCAACTTTGTTAACTTTATTATTTTTAAATAGTTTCCATTTTTAGGTTGAACATGTAACAAGGAAAAATAAGCTCAAATTTTCATTTTTTTTAGTATTTCTATCAACATCCACAATAAATGCTTTACTGTATCAACATATTCATTCACATAAGCACAATATTGAGGATCAATAAATTATATTCATTCAAATATAAGAAGAAATAAGTATGTAAAACATAAGAAAAATAAAAAATGATAACATAGTCATGGAGAATCTCTGATAATAAGATGTTCTCCATTATATTGCTTCAATAGATATTGCAATGCTCTTCTTTAATAATCCCAATGTTATCCCATCAAGTTATTGTGGAAGTATGAAAGGAATTTTAATTCTTAAGTTGATGGAAACCAATCCAAAAAATTTCTCTAGAAGGACTTTTAATCTTTAATAGGATCCAATTAAAGTAAATTATTTGAAAGGACTTTAATTCACACCTAACCAGAAACCAATCAAAGCATCCACACATTAACATCAAATGTTCCTTGATAAATCTTGCAGGCTTAAACAACTTGAAAAGATCACTTTGGCGACAACGAAGCAATAAATAAGCATGTAAAATTGACACAACAATTGAACACTAAAAATGGATTACGAATTATAATAAGTCATCTCCATTATATTTCCTTTTAAATAATATGCATTATAACATAAGTTTTTCAATATGAAATGGATGGGCGAATGGGTGCAATATATCTTCTTACTAATGTCTAATATAATGGAAATTCAAATATGAATGATGATGATATTCAATCAGGTCTTGGTCTCCCTTTATATACGAGAGGCAACAAGGTACAAACCCGTTACAAAAAGGTATGATGTTTGATGACAAATAGTTAATTAACATAAATGAAAACATAACAGTTCAACATGCGAATGCATTGATCCATTAATCCTCCAACAGGTTCTCATGACCACTTAAGATCTGTTCAAGGCTCCTACTCCATGATAATGCACCACCTGCAGAGTGTATCTTCCTTATGATGTCAACTGGTCTTTAAGATCCAATGGTTGCCCCTATGTATTTGTTGCATCTTTGGTTTGGTTGATGAACAAGTTGATGGCAGAGAGATGATGAGTGTATTCCTCCTCAACATAAGTTTCCACATTGGTAATTGCACCCTTCATATCATATTCTACATACATCATCTTTTCAAGTTGTTTATGTGTATATTGTAACACCATCTCTTTTTTGTTTATTTATTGCAATGCAGTAGGTAGATACATTGCGAGTTCATCCTTCCAATCATCTTGCTTCCTAGGATTTCCAAGGCTATCATGGAGTGCAAGATGCAAATCAAAATAGTCAAGGTCCTCTTTGAGCCTATTATGGAACTCATAGTGTTATTCCACCAGCTTATTATATGTCTGCAATGTCCGACCTTTCATGGCTTTCTCATTTAGGAGCTCCTCCCTTTTTTCAATCATTCGTCCTTGCAATATTTCATTCTCCAAAAGTGTTGAGTGTGTTTTTTTAAACAATTTCCAATATTCATTAGCATGATCCATCATCCCGTTGAATCTTTCTTTTATTATCTTAGACACAACATTATATTTAGTGGTTTTTATTCCTGTTTCTAGCTCCTTACATTTCTCTTGATACTTTTGATGACACTATTTCCAATAAGCTACATCTGGTAATGCATCCAATATTATTTTTTCACTCTCTATCCATGGGGAATATAATTCTGATATGGAAGAGGAAGATTTTTTATCTCTGTGACTAGCCACCTCCTTCCTTAATTTATCATTTTATTTTATTATTTTTTCAATCTGTGCCTTAGTGAATTTTGCAACATTTATGTTTAGCTCAACTGTTTCAATGGGGTTAGTGTCCCCTACCCTATGGACCAAAAGATGTCCAAACACTTGGTTTGGATTAGTGATGATAGCAAGCCTTTTATCTTATGGATACAATGCCCAAATTGGCAGGGTGGCTTCATCTAGGTTGTACCCTGATCGTGAGTACATTTTATTACTTGCCTCTTCTGTTAGATGCATTTTTTTGTCTCCTCTTTTCCTAAAATTGTCGAACACTATTGCAAAGTTGATATCCCATCCTGGTAAGAGTATTACCCCAACCTCTTGAAGTAATTATTTTCCCCTTTTAGAGGTGATAGATTCTAACTCTTTTTCTATTTCTTTTCTCAAATCTTCCAAGGTGACTGCCTCCTGCTCAGGAGTGATATCCTTCATCCTCTATCTTAGAATTTTCTCTTTATGCTCATAAAAAAATGATTTAAATTAAGAAGTCTTGACAAAATCACTGTCAAAAATAAATTATTTCCCATCCTTGACTCTCACATCATCAGAGAGTTCATTTGATGCTTCAAATTTGACAATGTTTCAATCTGTAGGTGGCTCATATTATGTAACTACATGGGCACTTATCTGTTCGACCTCCTCATCACTCTCTTATTCATCTTCTTCACTCATTGTTGTATCTACAAAGAAGTTCATTTATGGAGTGGGTTGTGAGGGTATGTAATCAAGAGGCTATATGTCCTCAACCTGCATTCTTGAATAAGTTGTCCAAGGTGCTTCAAAGACAACTGGGGGTACATATTTTATTATCTCATCCACATGAGTGATGAGCTACTCAATTCTTTCTAAAGGATCATGCACTTCATTAAATGCCCCTTAATAGGATGAGACATTTCCTTTCTTCAAGGTCTCAACAAGCACAACCTTGTTATATGTAGTCATCCTTTCTTTTGTTGAGGCCTCATCATAATTTCTTATTACATCATCAATTGAGAATTGGTATTCATACCTTGATATTCCTTGTGAATTAAACCCTCTATATCAAAATTCTTTCTTTCATTACCCAATGTAAATTGTATTTTGCCAATTTTGTATCAATTTATTCATACCCTTTACTGGTGACTACTATAAAATCTCCAAAGCACAAAGTGCTAGGCATGACAGACTGCTTATTGTATCTCTTAAGATAATTTGCATTAGATTTAGCTAATTGTCTCACAATTTCCAAATAGGCTATTCTGTCTAGAAATTTTTTGGGAATAGATGTGGGGCTCCTTCAAACCCATAGACTCTAATCACAGTGCAATCAGGACATGCATACCAATCCCCCTAGTTATGATTTTCCTTTTTCCTAGGGTCCTTTTCCTTTGGTCTCAAGAATTTATGTATTTCAGGGGACAAGTTATAATTACTTGGATGTCCCAAAAATTTCAACAATGGCTTAAAATAATATTCCTCAAAGTATAAATAGTGTGATCTACCATATCTTCTATCCCATATCGAAGTCCACATTTGTACAGGTTTATAATTTTTACTTTCATCTACATCTCTTATCCTTAATTCTTCTCCCTAGAACCTTCTAACTTGTCCTTCATGTAGAAGAAAATTCATAAACAAAGAGTAATGTTTGAAATTATGAATGCTATCACTGTTGCTTTTGATCCTTCTCATCCCCTGGTTTAGAGAATTGGCTAAATAATTGGAATAGTCAAATGGTTTGGAATCTTTTCTTTGTATGTCTGCAACCAAGACCATTGGGGTAATTGATATGAGGGGTGGGACCTCTACTCCTAACACTTGTCCAATGAAAAATGTTAGGAATAAGGTGTCTCAACCTTGGATAATTCCTATTCTTATTATTTGTTTTGTAAAATGTATTTCTTGCAAATAATGTAATTAAGTGTGAGTGTACATGTCTAGTTGGCATGTTGATGTGTCACTCCACTTGATGTGTCGGCATCTTGAATTGTGTGTAAGGAGATCATGGTTGAAACGGTTATGACGGATTCCTATGACACGTAAGAGCTATGTCTGGAAGATTCAATGATGGGTGAAGACATGTGGCAACTGATAAAGTTGAGTACTGTACACTCTTCCACGATAGTGGGGTTTCGGGTTCCTATTTTCTCGGAGAATGGTAAAACCCTAATACAGTTATCTTCGGAAGTTGCCCTAAAAAGGGAAGCGCATGATATAAGCGTTTTTTAGGGTTGCGAAGATGTGTGATGTGAGTGTATTGTTGGAACGTTTTGATGCTGCCGCATTTTGTCTTCAAGTGTTGGAAATCTCCTGAAAGAACTTGCATTGCAAGTGTGTTGTAACCGTTGTGTTGAAGATAATACATTGTGCAGGTTTTGGAGTGCTGGGGTTTTTTACCGAAAGGTTTTCCCCAGGGTAAATCATTGTGTCATTCTTTATTTTCTATATGTATGGTATATTGCTGCAATATCATTGTTAAGTAGATTAACGAATCTGAAATTGTAAGGGTTTAAAACGAATTTGCACCATACTTTCCTTAAGAGATTAGTGTAGGAAGTTGTTTCGTGAGTTTTACAAAAATATGTATATTGAAAATATTCTTCAAATAAATCCTCATGAAATGGAGGGTTTTGATTACTAGAAAACCTTCTGTGTTGACTACCTTCATCCTTGGGATTGTGTAGTGGTAGCTTCCATCTTTTATAGCTTGTTTCCATGTGATGGTACTCTGTTAGAAGGTCTTTGATTGTAAATGGTAAATTCAGAGAGCATTCCAATTGAAAAATATTAGATATGAGATATTTGGAGATAATGAGAATGTCGGACCCATCATGTGATTGAATAGCTCTTTTTTTACGATCAAATTTGTTGGCTAGAGCTTTAGCTAGCTTTTTATTAAAAAACACATTGGGTACCACTAATCTTCCTAGGTTCAATCTCCACGGGTTGTAGACTAGTTGAAACCTATACTATTTCCTATAATGGTATATGAATAGATCATATCCCCACTGTGGTGCCCACACATCTCCTAAACATTTGTGCTTGTCCCATAAATTATCCATGGAAGGATTTGTTTGTGCACTCCTTTTAGGTCTCAACCCTGACCTAGGGCATTGGTCAATTAAGTTTTGGTTTAGAAGTATTTTCTTTGTTTTTTGTTTGTTAATTTTTGACGTTTTTGAGATTTCTTCCATTGTTCAATTTTCTTATAAGTATTTATAGAAGCAACTTCGTAGTTAGTTTTTTTGTACTTACTTGGATTCAATTTCACTAGTTCTGAGCTATGCAGTAATGGTGAATTCCCAAACTCCTTTATTTTTCTCCCACATCCAGCGAATCCTTTTCAAGTCTTAATGAAAAGATGTGATCAAATTGAGGTATAATTCACTCAGCTCTAGTTCATAAATGATCCACTTGCTATCAATCTTATCATCAAGAAGAACACTTATTTTGAATATCTCAATGATACCCTTGAGAAATCACATCAATCAATTTACAATCATCATCGTTGCATCAGTCAGACCATGATTCCATTTTCACCGATAACCACCTTCTTCATCAATGAACTCCTTCCTTTTGGGGTATCGATAGGATGACATATAATGTCTCCCCGATGTGCCCTAGTTCACCTGATATCCTTCCTTAACATGTATTTGATGGTTCATGGTCTTACCGGGTCATTAGGGAGACCCTTCTTTGCCTTCCACTGATAGGTGTCACTTCCTCTGATGCCTTCATCCTTTTATCATTGCATCAAGGGAACAAAACTTTATGTTGGCCTGATAGCCTTATGTTCCACCGATATACTTTCACCACATGTTGAACTTCATTATTGTATAATGTATCACTCCATCGGTGGGATGTTTTGTTCCCTTCTGCCGATATGTTCTAGTGCTACCGATATTGTTTATTTAATATGTTCTAATCCATAAGATATGCACATAGGACCAATCAATCATGAATTCAGCCAAAAAATAGGGCCCTACACTCGACGCTAAACTCGGCGATAGACTAGGTGCTAAAGTATGATCCAAAGTAGGTGCATAATTAGACGTTAAATTAGGTGCTCATGTCGGCGCTTTAGTTGGAGATAACTTAGCGATAGTCAGTGCTAAGCTCGACATTATACTTGACGTTAAATTTGGCATTGAAATTGGCATTAAACCTGATGTTAAACATGGTGCTAATGTCGGTGCTAATTGGCATCGAATTTAGCGCCTGCTTGTTTTGGTCAGTGCAATAAATGCCTAAAATAGTGCCATTCTGATAAATAGTACTGAATTTTTTAAATTAATTCTAGAAAAATGCATTAAAACAATGGGTGGAAGCAAAAAAGGGAGCTAATCATAGGGATTTGTTGTAGTGCTAGTAGTTATATAATTTTCTAGATATATGTAGATGTCTGTTTAGTTTATGTTTGTTTTTCAACAATTATATATTAATTTTTTCACTTTTATTTTTCTTCTTATAGAGTATTTCCCCATCCACATATGTGGATCCTCTACCATTTCAATATGGTAGGAATCCTAATTTTCCTAAGTGACCATCATTTGATGAATGTTTGTTAGCAAAAAATTAAAGGTTTGAGGTAATGAATTATTGAATTTGACTTTAACTGATATTTTTGAGAAATTATAGTTTAGTATATTAATTAGATGTTACTTTGAAATTTATAACAAAAGTAGATAAGTTGTAGTCTAATTTATTTACTATTGAGATAATTAATCTAACTTATGGTTCAAATTATTATTGTACAACCAAATTCTCATCCATCAAGTGGCACAAAGTGGCTACATTTTGATGATCCACCATAAATTTAGGAGTTTCTTAACATGGCATAGCTATTTGAGATATACATTATATATACACCTTGAGATGACATATGCCACATTTTATAAATTATTTTGAGTTGGCATATATGCCAAATTTGTATATGTACATACACAATTACTCCACACTTTTATTTATAAAAATCGATATTTGATATATTTTTTCATTGTGTGCATGATTTCTTACTTTGAAACTTAAATTTAAGTGTATAATCACTTTATAATGGTTGAGATATAATGAATAACATGTTATATCTATTGGGAAGAGAGGTGAGAGCGGTCGTTAGTGAGAGGCAGGAGTGAAAGTTTGAGGCAAGTGACAATTTGATTCTAAACTTAAGATTGTGAGAGGTAGGAGAGGCGAGCGGTCACTAGCGAGAGGCGGGAGTAGCAGTTTGAAATCACCTAATGAAGAAGGCGAAGAAGGAGTGGATAATGACCCAGATGGGTCTATTTGTTTTGAGGTGTTGTTTCTTGTTGCTAGTGGAGTTGTGCTAGATGGGGGTGCGTTGTCTGTTGGCTCGCTGGAGCCCTCTTTTTCCTTCATGGGTTTTGGTTTTGGGCTTCTTTGTGAGCTTACGAGAGGCTTTTTTATGCTCTTGGCATCTGAGGAAGATGATGATGCAGTTGTAGAAGCTGAGGTCCCTATTTTCTGGTTGTTGGTGTTTCCTCGAGGGCTACTCGAGATCTTTTTTTATGGTCGGGGATCTCGTTTGTTGCTTGGTGATGAGGTTCTTTGGCATGGTGTATTATGGTGGGGCTTCAGAGCGGATGAAGTGGGGAGCTCTATCCTTGGTATTTTTTGGTGCGAGTTCTCTTTGGTTGTTGATTTCTTGTGGAACCTATGGCTTGCCGCTTGGGGGATGTTGTGTGGATGAAGCTTGAATGTGGGTGTCAAAGTTTCTATTGATGTTGATCTAGATGGTGTTTGCAGTTTGTACGAGCCTCTTCTCTGGACGAAGATAGAGAGGTTGGGTTTGATAGGAAGGAGGAGCAGGGATTCTGTTCCATTTCCTTGCCACAATATTTGTGTGGATCCTTTTGGGTCTTTTTTCCTTGTGTTGAGGCCTTGTGGTTGGCTCGGTTTGGATTTTGAAGAGGTGCCTAAATCCTGTCATGGTGTCTATGTCTGGTTTGTGGTGGCTAGATTTTATTTGGCTAGTCTCCTTTGCCTTGTGGGGTTTCCTACTGTGGATGTTGGCTTTGCTACTTGTCGGCTTATTTTCAGATGGTTGTGGTTCATCTTGCTCTTCTTGTCCCTCACCATTTTGGGACTCTTGTCTTTGGTTTGGTTGTTGGTTGTTCGGGGTACTTTTGAGGCCCAGGTTTGTGTTCTTTTTCTCTCCTTGAGAGCATCTTTGTTACCTCTCTAGTCGTTGAGGCTTTATTGTTTGATGAGGGTGTCCTTTGGTTTTTGGCTTTTAGTGCTTGGCCATTGTCTTGAGTGGTCCTAATTTCATTATGTGGTTGGGATTCCCTAGTGCTACTCGGGCATGCTTGTTTTGTCTTGCAGTTTGGGGGCTTCCTTTTTGGCTATTTATTGGGTCCTTTGTTGAACTGATGGTTATTTTTTTCCCCTATTTTTGGTGGGGTTCTTTTGGCTGGGATGAATTTTATTCTTATGTTGTTTCCCTGGTTGTTGTCTTTGGTTAGGGGTGCTTTTGACTTGCTTTCCTCTGAAGGGGTCTCTGCTCACTTTCTTTTTGAGGTGGTGTTGGAGCTGGTGGATTCGAGTCTGAAGTCGATGTTGAAGTTTTACCTAGATGCAGTGCTTGATCTAGGATCTCTTGGCTTTGTTCTCTTTACTAGGTGGCTCTCAAGTTTTTTTCATAGACCTCGGATGGTGTTTCTCCTAGTGTAGGGCTTTGCAAAGGATGTTATGATCACATGCTTGGATACTGTGCTTGCTTTCCCCTTAGGTCCTATGGAGGTGGACCTCCCTCAGATGTTGCTTCTATTGAGGTGGGTGGCTCTCCTATGGAGGTGGAGGTTGAGGGTGCTGGTGATTCCTGGTTGTAGCGGTTTATCTAATCATTTCATCCTATCTAATAGAGGGGAGCTTACTCTAGAGGTGGATTTGGAGTTTGTTTCCTATTACCAAGTGAGTTTGTGCTGCAGGAAAGCTGATTTCTTGCAGGTGTCAGTGGTGGATCTCAATGCCCCTATTGAGGTGGGGTGTTTGGTTTTATTGGTGGTTTATACCACTATGTTATTTTTTATTTGGCCTCAGATTTGATTGATTTGAGAGGCTAGTTTTCTGACACCTAGATGGTTCAAGCGAGGTTTAAGTTTGTCAAAAGGGTTTTTGGTCATGGATAAAACCAAGATGTATTAAGGGTTTTTGGTCTCAATTAAAATTAGGTTGTGTAAGGAATTCTATCCCTTTCTTGTTTGTTATTTGCATTGTTTTGTCACAATAATCTTCTAGAGGCTGCTATTGTGCTATTGATGGTTGATGATATATCATAAGTGCAGCTTGTTTTCCTTTGTACTGGGTTTCAGGCCCCATCAAAACCCATTTTTACCCCTAATCAAAACATGTTATATCTATTGATTTCTTTTAATCTTGCCCTTTATTAGTTTAGGAGTGAAATATCTTTTTCACTCATAAATTATCATTAGACATTTACATTAACATGCATACTACTAGGTTAAATTTCGTTTCCTTGAGAAACTTTACGAAATTTGATCCCTTTATCCTTAGTCTCTATAGTTGCAACATCCTTTATCCTTTGATTCCTTGATCTATTAACATCCTTAGTCTCAATAGTTTCATTTTGGTTTTTATCCTTTCAATAAATTTAGATTTCCCCTTTAGCAATGATGGATCTTTAAATTTGAATTTTTCTTTTGAAATTAGTGCATCAAAACAAATGACATGGAATGAAATTTTGGTACAATAATACATATACAAACCCATTCTTTTGGATTTATTTTTGCATGCCAATAAGCACACCATGCAACATGATAACCATATATTCAAAAGAGTTAAATGAAAGACACACTACTTTTTAAGAATTCAAAGAATTTAGTGTTTCTTCATAAGATGCATGTACTATAAACAACATATGTCTTTCATAATGTAATATGAATATATCAGTAATAGAGCATACCATACTTCATTTATATTTTATTAATAAATTACATATTTTCATCAAGAAGAAATTAAAATGATGGTTGAGCACACAAGGCACTGTAATGACTATTTTTATGAGAGGAACAAGAACCCTCAGTCTCGTGGCTTTCACACCTTTAGTAGGAAACCTTCCCGAAATGGACCCACTGGGAATCTTTTCTGGCAACATGTAGAGAAAAATAGAAATTGCGTGAGACATAGATTCACCAAGCCAAATTGGGTGCCTTTTCGCTTGCACAGGTGCTGGAATAAAGACAATCAAGAAATATTAGATATCTGTGAAGACGATAGATAAGAGAATGTGTAGAAGGAAGGTTTGCATGGGAAACAATGTGAGACAAAGTCAAGGTTTTTGGATCAATTCTATAAAGAGGTTGAAGCAGAATATAGATCTAATAAAAAACATTTTTTTCAAAGGCTAGGGTTGTAGAAAATGGGAATGCTAATAAAAAAGTAGTATTTATAGAGGCTAGGGTTGCAAAAAATATGAATACTAATAGAACCCATCTTCTTACAAATGGCCAGACAATACAAAGAGAGACTTCCTTCAATCCAATAGGTCTTTTTCATGCAAAAAAGTGTATGCATAAGAAGCATGCTAGTTTTGATCCTAATGCGGCCCAAAATAAAAAGGATCTGAAGTAGGGGAAAAATCAAGATTCAAAAAAGCTTGATTCAGAGAAAGGCCAAAAGAAGAGAAATAAGGAAAACAAGAGAAATAAGAAAAAGGTAAGCCGTCAAAATGTGAACGAGGTTAAGAAACTAGTTCTACAATGGAGGCAAAAGCTCATTCAAATCGAACCCACCCAACAAAACACTTATGTTGAACAAAGTAAGCCAAGATAGGAAGGTCCAAGACCTCTAAGTGTCTTTAATATCACTTTCATAGAGGATTTATTGCAAGTGCAAATTGAAGATCTTCAGAAACGAGCGTTAATATGTAAGTTCTGGGATCTTACTTTAGAAGTAGATTTTTTGAAAAACCTATTATTTGAAGATTGGGAGGGAGTTTCCAAGATTTTTTACTTAGATCAATCAAAGGGTATTTTCTTTATTCTCTTTTATTCAAAGGAAGAGAGAGACAAAATTTACAAAGTTAAGTCTTGGGTCTTTGAAGGGTTTGGTTTGTGCATGTAACCATGGACTCCAAATTTTAGACCGGATTCATTTGAGGCTCATTTTATCCCAACTTGGATCCAATTGCATTCCTTAGCATTGGAATATAGAGAATTAAATCTGATTGAAATCATGGAAAATCATATAGGTATCTTTTTAAAGCATGATATGAATTTTTTTAGAAATCCTACTAAATCTATTAGGATTTTCATTTTTCTTGATGCTAAGAAGCCGTATCCAACTCAAATTCATATAAAATCTAAATTTGGGAAATGGATTCATGATATACTTATTGAAAACCCATAGAATGTTTGTGTTTCCTGTCACTCTTTTGATCATAACAAAGATTCATATCCGGTTCTAGAGGGTATGAAAGAACAACCATCCTTAAATCATGCCTCATATTTATTATCCAAAAAGAAAGTAGCAAAGGTTGATAATGTGATGGGTTCTAGCAATCACACTGAGGGAAAAATAGTTAATTAGGAACTTCGAGGAGACAAAGATCAAGGGTTTTCCCAATAGCTGGTTCTTGAGAAATCTAATGAAGTGTTGCTTTAGGTGGAAGGTGACTCTAATTCTTTGGCTGCTAAGAAGGATCTTCCTATTCATAAGTCATTGGTATATATTGAAATGCATGATAAAAGATAATATTTTATGGTTGTTCAAATGAATCAGCCTAATCATATTCTTTGTATTGATAAATTTAGGAAAGTTTAGGGAATTTGCTCGAATCCTATAATCCTTCCTCCTGATTTTTTCAATTTCATGAATGTGTTTGTTGGGCAATTATTGGGTACCAAAATGCCATTTTAGATTTCCTTAAAATCATTGGAGAAGAATTTTTACCTTTTTCCATTGCTAAAGTTAGGATTTCAAGAACTTGAGAAAGTTCCAACGACTCAAGTTGAAAATAGTAAAGTAAAGGAGGTTAGTCCTTCTATGATGCATGAGAAACATAGGGGTTATCAAGATTTGATGGAAGAGCATGCAATTTTCTTCAAACAGGGGAAGTGTTCTAAGAAATTGGAAGAGATTTCTCAAAACATTATTTTCTTAGTAGGTTTAGACCTATTTGAGGAGATAGCGGAAGAGGCTTTGGCTGAAGACGGAGAATTCAGTCAGGAAATTGTTCCCCATGCACATTCTGCTCAGGAGTTTTTCAAGGAAGAAGTCATGGAAATTGAAGCGGATTTAGTTCCTGAATTTGATTTCTTATAGAATCTATCATTATCTTAGACACCATCTTCTCAAGTTTCAATAAAAAGACTCTAGGGAAAAGAGGTAGGAAGTCAAAGGCAAAAAAAATTAAGGAAGAAATCGATGCAGGTGTGCATGATACTTTGGATGGAAGGTTCCCACTATCAAAGAGACCGAGGAGAGAATGTTGCTCTCCTCATCTGCAATGAAGGTGATCTCTTGGAATGTCAGAGGCCTTAATGCCTCTAACAAAAGGGCCCAAATCAAGTGTCAGCTTGATGCTTGTGGGTCATATATCATTTTATTGCAAGAGACCAAAACATCACAAGATACTTTTGAGTCTTCATTTATGAAATGGGGAAAATGGAAATCAGTTAATGTTCCAACTTAGGGTGCTTCAGGGGGATGTGGAATTTGAAAGTAGTGACCATTAATGCACTCAAATTAGGCAGTAATTGGAAATTGTTGTTTATGGTAAGCTTTGTGCTCAGGTTCAGGCTGGTTAATGTTTATGGTCCATTGACTACACATGAAAATAAGAGGTTATGGGAGGTATTAACAAGAATTATTCATGGATGTGGGAATGACAAGGTGATAGTGGTAGGGGACTTCAATGTGATAGTGGACCTACATGAAAAACAAGGGGGAATTTTTTCGCAACACAAGACATTGGAAGACTTTAGAGATTTTATATCAGATAATGCATTGAAGGATATATTTCCAGAGAAGGGAAAATTTACATGGACCAAAAGAAGGAAAGAATTTATGCAAATTGTTATCCATTTAGATAGATTTCTTGTATCCCAAGATTGGATTATAGCATCATACAATTTGAAACCTCAAATATTTCCATTTTTGTATTTCGATCATTATGCCATATCCCTAGAAATTTCAGGCTTGGATTCAGTGATAGGGCACAAGACCTTGTTCAAGTTTGAAAAGATGTGGTTTAGGCACCCTCACTTCCTTCCTCATATTTGAAAATGGTGGGTTAGTGCACCTTCTCCTAGAGGTATAGAGGTTTTTTAGTTCTTTAAAAAGTTGCAACATATAAGAAATCAGATCAAAATTTGGAATGTATGAGTTTTTAAGGACATATTTGTTTAGAAAGAGGAGGTGGAATAGGAGTTAGCCATGGTTCATGAGCTTATAATTCAGATTGGCTTGGATCCTGAAACATATGAAAAGCAAAAGAATCTGAAAATTTTTATGGGAAGAGTTAGGAAAAAGGGAAGAGATTTATTAATGCCAAAAGTCTAGGGAACTTTGGTTGAAAGAAGAGGATCTCAATACAAAGTATTTTCATGCCTCAAATCAAGTTAAGAGAGCAACACAAATGGTGCTTTCAATTCAAGATGTGGTCATAGGGAATCAGATTATAAATGCACAAGAAATTCAAGAAGATGGAGTAAAATTCTTCAAAAATCTCCTGGCTCTGTTGGAAAAAGAGCCTACTTAGAGTTGTCAAGAAGAACAATCATTGTTTTCAGCAATACCAAAATTGATATCTCATGAAGACAATTTCAAGCTCATGAAACCTTTCACCTTGGAAGAAGTAAGGAAATTTTTGTTTTATCTCTCACCAGATAAGTCCCTAGGACTTGATGGTTTCACAACCCTTTTCTTTCAGAAATGTTGGGATGTGCTAGGATTTGACCCATTCTTAGCCTTGGAGGAGTCATGAAGGAATGGCACAATATTGAAGGATTTTAATGTTACAAATATAGTAATTTTTCCAAAATAAAAGGAGCCAAATAATTTTATAGAATCTAGACCCATTTCCTTATGTAACACAATGTATACGATATTCACAAAGGTCATCTATTTATGGTTGTAACACCTTATTCCCAAGGTCATTTCTCAGGAGTAAGTGCATTTTGTTCCAAGAAGAGGGACAATAGAGGGAGTGCTAGTTGCACATGAATTCCTCCATTTAATCCACACTAATCACTTGTCTTCTTTCATTGTAAAACTAGATATGATGAAATCTTATGATAGGGTTGATTGAATTTTTTTTAATAAAAGCACTTGACAAGTTTGGTTTTGGCAGTGAATGGTGCAAGTTGATTTTTTCATGCTTATCAGGAGCTAGATTTTCAATCATAATTAATGGGGCACCTTCGAGATTCTTCACTACAACCCAAGGTGTAAGGCAAGCTGATCCACTATCTCCATTTCTTTTTATTATAATGGTAGAGGATTTGAGTAGGATAATCAAAGAAAGACATAGTCTTGGGTGTTGGAATGGGGTACTCATCCCGCATACTGATATCTCAATTACTCACTCACTATTTGTGGATGACACATTGATGTATGGAAAGGAAAACCCTGAAGAAGCCAAAGAAATAAAGGGGATTCTAGACAAGTACTCCTTAAAGTTAGGGAAAAAATAAATGCACAAAATTCAAAAATTTATGTCTTCAACTCCAAAGCAGCTATTAAAAGGAAAATTATTCAGATTTTAGGCTTCCAAGAAACATAACTACCATGTACATATTTAGGGAATCCTTTTTTTACAAGATCAAACAAGATATCATATTGGTCTAAAGTAATTGATAGAATTAAGGCCAGAGTTTCTTTTTGGAAATCAATATGGTTGTCATTATCTGGCCGCATTTTGTTAGTTAAGACTGTTCTAGCAGCAATTCCAAATTACTTTATAGTAGTCTTAAAGGTCCCAAAAGTAGTGGTGGATCAGATTGAGAGAATCATTAGAATTTTTTTATGGAGAGGTAACATGGATGATGGGAAAAAGGTTCCATTAATCTCTCTTGATAGCATGTCCTCCAAAAAATTTAATGGTGGAGTGGGTTTGGATAATATTTCAAAGTGTAATATGGAATTTGGAGGTAATTCGATTTGGAAAATGTACACTAAACTTGACTCCAAGTGGTACAAAATCATGCAGGCAAAATATCTAGATAGTCAAAACCCATTTAGAATATTCACACTATCCAACCCCCCACCTGGATTTGCTATGTGGAATTTTATGATGTCATGCTAGAAATTTGTCACCTCGTATATCTCTTGGCAAGTGAACATGGGAGATGAAGTTCATTTTTAGAATGACTCTTGGAATGGCTACCCTCCACTGAAGGATTTTCAAGAATTATAGTCTGCTATTCTTGTGTTATCTCAAGAGTGGGGTACTACACTAATTAATTATGTTCATTCAGTTAGTAGAGTAACTAGAAGAGTACAATGGAAATAATTTTTGGAAACACAGTTGTCAGTTGCTCAAAAGGAGTTTCTTCATCATTCTTTGGTAGATAGAGTAGTGTTTTTATTAGGTAAACCAGATGCTATCTTTTGGGCACCATCTAAAACTGGTAACTATACAATCAAGCAAGGGTATAAAGATATTCTTAACAAATATGTCTAGCTGCAATCACATAGATCATATTCCTTTTGCTAGTATACCATGGTTTTTCCCAAAGTAGGAAGCTTTGCTTGGCTAGTTTTACACAAAAGGGTTCTAACAAGTGAAAGGTTCAACAAGTTAGGTATTTTGGATCCTTTCAAGTGTGTTTTATGTGGAGAATTTTTTGAAGATATTGATCATCTATTTTTGTAGTGTTCTTTTGCCTAGGAATGCTGGATTTTCATATTGCATAAATTGGGATTTTATACCCCTTGCCTTGGAAAGTTTTGGATTTTTTTCAAGCTTGGCTTGTGTTATTCAAATCTTCCTTCTTCACTTGCATTCAGAATTTGATTCCTACTATAGCACTTTGGTCTTTATGGTGGGAATGTAATAAACATATATTTAGAAGGGTATCCTCTTTAGTTCAACATGTTCAAAGCATGATAGAAAAGTCAATCTCAGAAGTAGTGAATGTTAATGTACAAACTCATAAGAATATCAGTTCACTCTTCATGACATGGGATGACAATATCCTAAAGAATTGGAAGATTATAATCCTACCATTTATAGGTAGTTTGAAGCAACCTCATAAGGCTAAGGTTGATAGGATTAAAGTTAAATGGCAACCACCTCAGCTAGGTTTCTTCAAAATGAATTTTGATGGTGCCTCCAAAGGGAATCCAAGAGTGTTAGGAGTAGGAGTTTTGCATACGAGATTCAACCAGGGAGTTAAAATTAGCCAAATCTATTTCCCTCCCTTTCGGCACAAATACTCTAGCTGAGTCGTTGGTAGTTCTTATTGGTCTCCAACTTGCTTATCAACTAGGTATATCCAAAATATATATAGAAGGAGAATCATTAGTAATAATAAATGCATGCAAAGAACACTCTTGTTATAATTGGCATCTTCAATACACAATGTAGAGTATCTAGAGCTTAATAGAAAAATTTGAATCTTTTCAAATTTCACATATATATTGTGAGGGAAATTGTTTAGCAAATCGGTTGGCAAACATGGGATGTTAGAGGGAAGAAATATTTATTTCAGAAAATGATGGTGAAATTGAAGCATTTCCAGATTTAGCAAGGATCATGGTGAAGGAAATGGAAAATGTGTCAAATTAAGTAGGGTTTATGTACTAATCAAGGTTAGTCATCATCAATTGGCATGCTTAATGCTAAGAGGTGGCAAACTATTGTCGATGAGAGTTGATCATCTCGATGGGAGATTCTTGTTCATGTCTCTTTGATACTCTGATGAAAGCGTGTTGGAAAGATATTGTATGGTCATTGTGACATTGGAGCATGTCTCCTCGACACTTCGATAAAAGGCTAGAGGAACATTGTCAGTGGAACTTTGGGGTTTTGTTGAGAATTTGGTGCAGGTCTCCTTGATGGTCCGATAGTTGTGGCAATGTTGTGAGATCATGAAGGATTTAAAATCTATAACCACATGTCAGGAATTATGAAGTTTTGGAAACCTCTGACTTACCAACCGCAAAGACAAGTCGATGGAGGTGGGGACCACATGGAACAATGTCATGAGATCAGAAAGGATTGGAACTTTAGAACCACACATCAGGGGTTATGAATTTTTGGAAACCTCTAACTTACCAATTGCAAAGACAAGCCAGTGGAGGTGGGGACCACATGGAACAATGTTATGAGATCGTGGAGGATTGGAAATTTAGAGCCACTCATTGGGGGTTATGAAGTTTTGGAAACCTCTAACTTATTGACTGCAAAGACAAGACGATGGAGGTGGGGACCACATGGGACAAGCCGATAAGCTTCATCAAAGGGACTTGCCTATGTCGAAGGGAGATGAATTGGTGTCTCCTTGATATGGTGATGAGGTTGAATTAGTAGCTCATGAATAAGGTTGAGGTGGGACCCAAATGGCGTTGAGATGGAAAGCGATAATTGGCTAGAGACTATTGACTATTGTTTGATGACTAAATTGGAAAATGAACAAACATCTAAGGAAATGGGTGTTATCAAAGAGAGAGTGGAAGGAGTCTCTTCGATGGCCCTATGCAGTTGTAATAGTTACATGTCTGTGATAGTTTGTGTACATAAATTGAATAGTTAGACTTCTTGGAATGATTGAAGATTGAAGCAATTTGGACTCTCTAGCCACCTTTGGATTTTTTGTATTTACATAACTGAATATTAATATAATATACAAGATTTTTTCCTTTTAAAAATCTTTTATAAAAGTAGTCCATAATAATCTTAGTCCATATCTCCCTATCCTAGCTAGAATCCAACCCAAACCTTAATCCATTCTTAAACTATTAAATCATTTCTAAATATCCCATTCATATAAAATTAAATAAATCTAAAACTTCAACCATTTCTAAAACATCAAAATAATACCTTATGCCCCATCCAAATCAAACCTAAATCCATACAAATTTTATTCCATTCCATAATAATCACATCAATAAACCCCTTTTAAACCTTAGTGCATAAATTCAATCCTAATATTTAGGTTCTTGCTCCATAATCACCATCCAAATTAATTCAACAAGATTTAAACATCAAATCAAATACAATCCTTTAGATCCTTAGGTCATCCTTGAACATCAAACCAAACCACACTCCAAATTTTGGATCCCCTTAAGAATCATCACACTCCAAAATTTAAAGGAAAATCATTGGAATCTTAAAATTCAATTTGAATCCCTTATATGAAATCATCTAGTTTATATTTAGTATACTTAATCATCCTTAGGGAGTAATATCCTATCCTTTGGATCCTTAATCATCTTAGGTCCCAAATATATTCTTTAAAATATACAAGCATTCATAGGTTCCAAAATATTAATCAATATAAAACATCATTAGGATCCAAAGTTTGAACCAGATTTAAATTCCCATAAGTCACCCTCATGATCCCAATCTTGGCAAGAAAAAAAACATTTTTGAGAAAATACCTCAAAACAAACCAAATCCCATAAAATACTCCTCCTCCTAGATTAGTCCATTATCTAAATCTTTACAAACTAGTCCAAAGTCCTATCAATCATATAATAAAAAACCTATCAACATCTAATGGAAAAAATTATCCAAGGGCCAGTGGCAAAGGATCTTAAGAAAAATGGCCCAAGCAAATGTTAAGGGTCTTGTAATAGCCCCAAGCTAATATAATTATCCTTTGGTATTGTTGACAATAGCCTCACCAACGTCAAGATCATTAAGGTTACCCAAGAGCCTCCTAACACCTTCCACACCAAATTTCAATTGATACCATGTAAGAATATTACTAATCCAAAGAAGATTTAAAATTTCCAAGATATCCCTATAGCTACTATCCCTATAATTCAATATATATGGGAAAGTAAATGAACCAAATCTATATGGTACAAACTTCATAAAGTTTGTAAGACCTATATGGGTCAAAATCCTTCAACCAATAAATCTATCAAGATCAAGGAGAATAACTATGAGATAATCACTTATGGGGATATCCAAGTTAAGCAATGTACATCTACCTTGTTTATAAAATAATTGAATATATGTCAAGAAAACATTCCAAGGCATGATAAACCTTGCTAACCCCCATTATGTATTCTATTAACCTCTTTAGATGCATTGAAGTGATTACTCAATTCCAAGGCATAATAAAGAAATATTAAAAACTAAACCAATAATATTAAATCTCTTTTTTTACAAGTATAAATGAAACTAATAAAAGTAGTGACTATCATTCATAAAAATGGTTAGTAGAAAGAAGTTGAAATTTGGCAATAAAAATACTTGTTTGATGCATAATGAACCAAAATCATCTACACCAACACATCTAAGTGGGAAAGTAAATGGTAGGGAAGGGCTCTATTCATTCTCTAAGTCACCTAATCATTTTGAGTTGCACTATTCCAATGTAGTCTCTTAAGAACCCTAAGAGCAAAAAATTTCCAAACTATGACAGAGTGGTTCTTGGAGCTCGTGATACTCAAAAATGTTTCATCTACACGTAAAATTCCACATGGAATCCCTCCACATAAACCTCTTTGAATTTTTGTCAACTCAACACTGTTTGACCATGCCAACTTAGAATACAAACTTACAAAAAGTGTCAGTAGAGAGCAGTTAAAATTTGTAAATAAGCATATTTTTTATTTCATGCATCTTGGTTTAAAAATGACCATGCCAACATGTCAAAGTGGGTAGGTAAATGATAGGGAAGGGATTTGTTTGTTCTCCAAGTCACCCGATCATTTTAAAGTGCACTATTTCAATGTAGTCTCTTAAGAGCCCTAAGAGAAAAAACTGCCAAACTATGATAGAATGGTTCTTAGATCTCATAACACCTAAGAATATTTTATCTGTATGTACAAGTCCATATGGCATCCCTCCACATAAACCTATCTCTTTTTTTTCAATTCAACACCATTTGACCATGCCAACTTAGAATGGAAACTTGTAAAAAGTTTTAGTAAAGAGGAGTGCAAATTTGGCTATAAGCTTCTTCTTTTTTTCATGCATCGTAGAACAAGACCGATTGCAAAAAAACATCCAATTGGGTAGGTAAATGATAGGGAAGGGATCTATTCATTCTCCAAGTTAGTTGATCATTTCAATATGCACTATTTCGATTTAGTCTCTTAAGATCCCTAAGAGAAAAAAGTTTCCAAACTATGATGGAGTAGTTCTTGGAGCTCATGGCAGCTAAGAATGTTTTGTCTACATATACAAGTCCATATTTAATCACTCCACATAACCTATCTTGTTTTTTATCAAATCAACACCATTTGACCAAGCTAACTTAGAATGCAAACTTGTAAAAAGTGTTAGTAGAGAGCAATACAAATTTGGAAAGAAACATATTTTTTGTTTCATCCAACCTTGACCAAAACTAAATTTTCCAACAAATCCAAGTGGGCAGCTAAATTCTAGGGAAGCCCAAACTATGACAGAGTGGTTCTCAAAGATCATGGCACCTAAGAATTGTTCTTCTACATATACAAATCCATATGGAATCCCTCCACATTAACCTCTCAATTTTGGTTAACTCAACACTGTTTGACCATGCCAACTTAGAATGCAAAATTGCAAAACATGTTAGTAGAGAGAAATGAAAATTTGGAAAGAAGCATATTTTTTTGTGCTTCCTAGATAGAAACTATGTACCAACATGTCCAAGTGGGTATCTAAATTCTAGGTAAGGTCTCTATTTATTCTCCAAGTCACCTTATCATTTCAAAGTATGCTATTCCAATGTAGTCTCTTAAGAGCCCTAAGAGAAAAAATGCCAAACTATGATGGAGTGGTTCTCAAAGCTCATGGCACTTAATCCTATATTTTTCTATAAAGAAGTCCATATGGTATCCCTCCACATTAACCTCTCTTATTCTTGGTCAACTCAACACTGTTTGACCATACCAACTTAGAATGTAAACTTTCAAAAAGTGTCAGTAAAGAGCAGTACAAATTTGGAAAGAAGCATATTTTTTTATGCCTCCTATATCAAAATTGACTATGCCAACACATCTAAGTGGGAATCTAAATTCTAGGGAAGGGCTCTATTCATTCTCTAAGTCATTTGATCAAATCAAAGTGAATTATTCCTATGTAGTCTCTTAAGATCCTTATGAGCATATACATGAGATACTTACACATGAATAAGAATGCACTTGACATTCATGAACATACATACATAAATCATGAAATTGTTTACCTATGACCATCCAAATATAATAAATTTAGTTACATAAAATGTGAATTGTTAGAATACACATAAAACATCATATTCATAAAAAATATAGCTACATACCATGTGCATTGTTAACATACACAAAAAAAAAAAAAATCCATCTTGTCAATATCACTAATAAAATGAATATCATATTGTCTATGTCCTCAAGTAAAAATACATCAATACGCCACCCCAAGGTGTATAAATTGTATGCATATCATAATTCCATCTCTATGGATGCATGCCATTCTCATCTCTAACACCCTAAAGTGTACAAATTTTATGCGTACCATATTTCCCTCTATATGCATACATGCCATTCTCATCTCTACCAGCCTAAGGTGATCCCTAGCATTGTTGTGCATAAGCAATATGATCTACAAACTAAATATGATTAAGGATTAAGAATCACAACTTATAATTCTATCCTATATGTCACCTTATACATTATATGGTGGATTTATTGTCATTGAAACATCACCATGCTCTAAAATTGAGTGTAGTAGGCCTACATATAAATATACACAAATTTTTGAGCATAAGCAACATGAACTAGAAAGTTTTAATTGAAAATTATCTGAAACCAAATGTGATTGACGATTAGGAATCACTATTAAGAATTTATTGAGATCAAAAATTATAACTTTTACAATTATAACTTTTCCTCTACTTTAAATTATCCAAAAAGTGTACACTTATAAACAAGTGAATTGTTAAGAAAAAAATCTTGAAGACCTATTTGAAACGAAAAAATAGTGGATTTATTGTCATTGTAACCTCCTCTTTCTATAAACTTGAGTGTAGTAGACTTTCCTATAAATATAGATAAATTGTTGAGCATAAGCAACATGAACTACAAAGTTTAAATTTCACATTCTCTCAAACCAAATATGATGCAAGACTAAGAATAACTACTTATGAATTATATCTCGATGCATTACCATCATATCCTCATTGTACTTATAACATGACTGTGGATGTATTGATTTGATTCACTTGAAAACATACCTTTGTTCTCCAAAAAACCTACACATATAAAAAAGTGAATTGTTAAGAGAATAATCTTGAAGAGATATTGTAAACTAAAAAATGGTGGATTTATTTTTATTGTAACCTCGTCATGCTCCAAAATTGAGTGAAATAGACTTGTATATATAAATATAAATAAATAAATCAGCATATAAGTAGTATGAACTACAAATTTTTAACTAAACATTCTCTCAAACTAAATATGATGCAATATTACGAATTTCACTACTTTTTAATTATATGTTGATGCACTACCATCATAACCTCACTGTACTCATAACACAACCAAGGATGTATTGATATCATGCACTTAAAAATTCACTTTTATTATTCAAATTTTTTTTTTTTTTATATACTAGTTAGTTTTTATGCAAACTTTTAATGTAATTTTAACCCAACCCATACAAATAACATGAATCTAAATAAGATAAAAAATATCATACCTATCCCATAGAAAAAGTAGATCTACTAATCAAGTGTGCATGAGGGGTCATGTCTTATCTTCAAATTTTCCAATATTATTTCATGGGTAAGTGCAAAAAGATGGGTCCCAAAAAGGGGGCTTAAGTGGCCACTTTTTTTTTGAAATCAGGAAATATTGACCTTGGATATGAAATTAAGGATAGTTACACTCAAAATTTTGAGATGGAACAAAAAAAAGGATTGACATGCTCTAAGTCTACTTTCTAAACTACTAATTTATTTTGAAAATGGTTGAGATTAAGGGGTTCAAAAGAGGGACATACATAAATTGGTGTTGTTTTTGTCAGAAAAAACATAATATAGCAACTCTTGTACGTCACTAGCATGGAAATTTTTTTTAAGTACTTTTAAAATTGCTTAAGTGAGAAATTAGCTAATAGTACGTAGTTGATGCACATTTTTTCTGATAATTTTTTAATGAATATTTGATTTTGTACTAATTTTCTAAGTGGACACTTCCTGAAAAATAGAATTTTGGCCATGCTACCACCTACAAATTTTAGAAACTAATTGAATTTTTATTATTTTTAAAAAGAAATTGTAGAATGGATTCTAGTTTCTAAAAATGTAATTTATTTGAAATTTTGATGAAAGGTTAATTTATAACCAAAAAAACACCAAACATTACTTTTTGCCAAAAAAGAGACACAAACAAAAGAAATTATAGATGAAATACTTAACATTGTCAAAAAGTGAAAAAAATTACATCGTTGGATAGCTAAGAGAGAACCTAACATTACCCATGTGTTCAATTTGTTCGATATTGAACCACGTGCAATCCTGATGGTGAGAACGAACCTGATTATGTGAAATATTGTAGAATTTTCAAAAACACATCTCTAGTCGTTGGGAATGCCCTCCAAGCCTTTGGGTTGGTATTCCAATGAAAATACCAAGCCCAAGGCTTGAGAATTCCCAAAGCAAGATGTAACACACTCGAGTTATATCTTAGTTTTGATAGGGTGTTTGCATTTGTGAGGGATATGTCTAGCAAGACATAATGCGAAGACATTATACCACGATTGCGTTATGTCTTTCTTTATGTTAAATGCTACTCTATTGAATGTATGTTTATATATTTGTATGTTTGTATGTAAATGTATTCTTGTATTCCATGTATGTATCTATGCATGCACGCTTGTATGTATGTATGTATGTATCAATGCATGCATATTGTATGTATGCCTATATGTATGTAATATTGTATCTACACATGTACATGTATGCTCGTATGTATGTAGGATTGTATGTACATATGTATTATGATTGTATGTATGTAGGTATTTATTTATGTGTCTTTAGATGGAGGGAGAATTTTAAGAGAGAGAGGTAGTGAGAGAGAGTCTGGAGAGAGGGAGAGGGGGTGGAAGTGAGAGTTTAAGAGAGAGGGAGTGGGAGAGAAGGGGTTGGAGTGAGAGGGACTTAGCTAGGTAGGGTGGGAGGGAGAGAGAGAGAGAGGGGGGTGGGAGAGATAGAGAGACAAAGAGAGGGAGACAAAGAGAGATTTATGTAGGTAGGGTGCCAAAGGGAGAGAATCGAGAGTGTGAGGGTGGGTGAGAGGGAGAGACTTGAGAGATAGGTAGTGAGAGGGAGTGTGAGAGAGAGGGAGTGGGAGAGAGGGAGTGTGAGTGAGAGACCTGAGAGAGGGCGAGGGTGTGGAAGGGAGTGAATTGAGAGAGGGAGAGATAGAGGGGGGTAGAGTGAGAGGGACTTATCTAGGTAGGGTGGGATGGATAGATAGATACATAGATAGATAGATAGATATATATATATATACCTATGTAGGTTGCCAAAGGGAGAGACTTGAGAGAGAAAAGGATGGGTGGGAGGGAGAGAGAGGGAGTGAGAGAGAGTGGGATGGAGATAGAGATAGATAGAGGGAGCAAGAGAGGGTGGTAGGGATTGATTGAGTGAGAGGTATGTAGAAAGAGGGAGAGGGTATATAGAGACAATTAGAGAGGGTAGGAGAGAGGGAGTGAGAGAGAGGTGAGATATATAGATAGAGAGAAAGGGATAGGAGTTGAGAGTATAGGGTTTAGGGATTAGGGTGGAGGACCTATAGTGTTGATGGTTTAGGATATTAGGGTTGAAGGGTTGAGGGTTGAAGGGTTGAGGGTTGAGGGTTGAGGGATGAGGGTTGAGGGTAGAGGGTGTTGGGTTGAGGGTATAGGGTAGATGGTTTAAGGGTTTAGGGTTAAAGGGTTTTGGGTTGAGAGTTTAGGGTTGAGGGTAGAGGGTTTAGGGTATAGGTTTTGAGGGTATATGGTTGAAGGATTAGGTTGAGGGTCCAATGCAAAGGGTAGAGGGTATTGGGGTTGAGGGTTTAGGGTTTAAGGGTTGAGGGTTTAGGGATTAAGGGTTGAGGGTTGAGAATTGAGGGTTGAGGGTTTAATGTAAAGGGTAGATGGTAGAGGGTAGAGGGTAGAGGGTAGAGGGTAGAGGGTTTAAGGGTTGAGGGTTTAAGGTTGAGGGTAGAGGATTGAGGTTATAAGGTTGGGAGATTAGGGTTGAGGGTCTTATTTATAGGGTTTGATGGATTAGGGTAGAGAGTTTACTAATTGGGTTTAATGGTTTAAGGGTTGAGGGTAGAGGGTTTAAGGGTTTAGGGTTTAGGGTTGCGTGTTTAAGGGTTTAAGGGTTGAGGGTATATGGTTGAGGGATTAGGGTAGAGAGAGAGGGATAGATGGACTGAGAGATGGAGGGATAAGTGAGATAAATAGGAGAGAGAAGGAGGGAGGGACAAAGATATATGAGGGTTGAGGACCTATAGGGTTGATGGTTTAGGGTATTTGGTTATGGGTATAGGTTTGAGGGATTAGGATTGAGGGTAAATATGGTTGAAGGATGGCGGTTGAGGGTCCAGTGTATAGGGTATAGGGTATTGGGGTTGAGGGTTGAGAATTGAGGGTAGAGGGTAGAGGGTAGAGGGTTTGAGGGTTGAGGGTTTAAGGTTGAGGGTAGAGGATTGAGGGTATAGGATTGAGAGATTAGGGTTGAGGGTTGAGGGATTATATGTCAAGGTGGTTGAGGGATTAGGGTATATAAGTGAGAGGGACTTAGCTAGGTAGAGAGAGAGAGAGAGAGAGAGAGTTATGTAGGAATGGTTCCAAAGGGAGAGACCTAAGAGATAGGTAGTGAGAGGGAGTGGGAGAGAGAGGGAGTGTGGGTGAGAGACCTGAGAGAGGGAGAGGGTGTGGGAGGGAGTGACTTGAGAGAGGGAGAGCTAGAGGTGGGTGGATTGAGAGGGACTTATCTAGGTAGGGTGGGAAGGATAGATAGAGAGAGAGGAGAGAGAGAGAGAGTTACCTATATAGGTTTCTAGAGGAAGATACCTGAGAGAGAGGGGGTGGGTGGGAGAGACCTGAGAGAGAGGGAGAGAGAGGGAGTGAGAGAGAGTGGGAGGGAGATAGAGATAGATAGATAGAGGGAGTGAGAGATGGTGGTAGGGATTGATTGAGTGAGAGGTACATAGAAAGAGGGAGAGGGTAGATAGAGACAATTAGAGAGGGTAGGAGAGAGGAAGGGAGAGAGAGGTGAGATGTATAGATAGAGAGAAAGGGATAGGGGTTGAGAGTATAGGGTTGAGGGATTAGGGTGGAGGACCTATAGGGTGGATGGTTTAAGATATTAGGATTTAAGGGTTGAGGGTTGAGGGTTGAGGGTTGAGGGTTGAGGGATTAGGGTTGAGGGTAGAGGGTATTAGGTTGAGGGTATAGGGTAAAAGGTTTAAGGGTTTAGGGTTGAGGGTCCAATGTAAAGGGTAGAGGGTATAGGGGGTGAGTGTTTAGGTTTTAAGGGTTGAGGGTTGAGGGATTAAGGGTTGAGTGTTGAGAGTTGAGGGTTGAGGGTTTAAGGTTGAGGGTAGAGGATAGAGGGTATAGGGTTGGGGGATTAGGGTTGAGGGTATAGGGATTCAACGATTAGGGTTTAAGGGTTGAGGGTTGAAGGATTAAGGGTCAAGGAGGATGAGGGATTAGGGTAGATAGTTTACTGAGTGGGTTTAAAGGTTTAAGGGTTGAGGGATTAGGGTTGAGGGTAGAGGGTAGAGGATTGAGGGTAGAGGGTTTAAGGGCTCAAGGTTTAAGGGTTTAGGGTTTAGGGTTTAGGTTTGAGTGTTTAAGGGTTTAAGGGTTGAGGGTATATGGTTGAGGGATTAGGGTAGAGAGGGAGGGATAGATGGAGGGAGAGATGGATGGATAAGTGAGATAGAGAGAAGGAGAGAAGATGTGGGAGAGACAAAGATGTATGAGGGTTGAGAATTAAGGGTATCGGGTTGAGGACCTATAGGGTTGATGGTTTAGAGTATTGGGTTGTGGGTATAGGTTTGAGAGATTAGGGTTGAGGGCACATATGGTTGAAGGATGAGGGTATTGGGGTTAAGGGTTTAGGGTTTGAAGGTTGAGGATTGAGGGATTAAGGGTTGAGGGTTGAGAATTGAGGGTTTAATGTAGAGGGTAGAGGGTAGAGGGTAGAGGGTAGTGGGGTTAAGGGTTGAGGATTTATGGTTTAAGGTTGAGGGTAGAGGATTGAGGGTATAGGGTTGGGGGATTAGGGTTGAGGGACTAGGGTTGAAGGGTTGAGGGTTGAGGGATTAGGGTATAGGAGTGAGAGGGACTTAGCTAGATACGGTGTGAGAGAGAGAGAGTTATGTTGGTAGGGTGCCAAAGGGATAGACTTGAGAGTGTGAGGGAAGGTGAGAGGGAGAGAGTGTGGGAGGTAGTGACCTAAGAGAGGGAGAGATAGAAGGGGGTGGAGTAAGAGGGACTTATCTAGGTAGGGTGGGAAGGATAGATATATAGATGAGAGAGAGAGAGAGAGAGAGTTACTTATGTAAGTTGCTAGAGGGAGAGACCTGAGAGTGAGAGGGGGTGGGTGGGAGAGACCTGCGAGAGAGTGGGAGAGAGAGGGAGTGTGTAAGAGTGGGAGGGAGATAGAGAGAGATAAATAGATGGAGTGAGAGAGGGTGGTAGGGATTGATTGAGCGAGAGGTACGTAGAAAGAGGGTGAGGGTAGATAGAGAAAATTAGAGAGTGTAGGAAAGAGGGAGGGAGAGAGAGTTGAGATGTATAGATAAAGAGAAAGGGATAGGGGTTGAGAGTATAGGGTTGAGGGTGGAGGACCTATAAGGTTGATGGTTTAGGAAATTAGGATTGAAGGGTTGAGGGTTGAGGGTTGAGGGATTAGGGTTTAGGGTATAAGTTTGAGGACCTATATGGTTTAAGGGTTGAGGGTTGAGGGATCAAGGGTATAAGGGTTGAGGGTTGATGGTTTAGGGATTAAGGGTCAAGAGGGTTGAGGGATTAGGGTAGAGAGTTTACTAAGTGGGTTTAAGGGTTGCAAGATAGGGTTAAGGGATTAAGGTTTAGGGTAGAGGGTATTGGGTTGAGGGTAGAGGGTAGAGGGTTTAATGGTTTAGGGTTGAGTGTTTAAGGGTTTAAGGGTTGAGGGTATATGGTTTAGGGATTAGGGTAGAGAGATGGGGATTATGGTTGAGTGTATACGGTTGAGGCTTTAAGTTTGAGGGTAGAGGATTGAGGGTATAGGTTGAGGGTCCAATGTATAGGGTAGATGGTAGATGGTAGATGGTTGAGGATCTAATGCATAGGGTAGAAGAGGAGGGAGGGACAAAGATATATGAGGGTTGAGGATCTAATGTATAGGGTAGAGGGTTGAGAATTGAGGGTATAGGGTTGAGGACTTATAGGGTTGATGGTTTAGGGTTTAGAGTTTATGACCTACATATGGTTGAAGGATTAGGGTTGAGGGTGGATATGGTTGAAGTATTAGGGTTGAGGGTCCAATTTATAGGGTAGAGGGTATTAGGGTTTGAGGGTTGAGGATAGAGGGTAGAAGGTTTAAGGGTTTAAGGTTTAGGGTTGAGGGTAGAGGGTTTAGGGTTTGAGGGTATAGGTGTTAGGGTTTAAGGTAGAGGGTTGAGGGTTGAGGGTTTAAGGGTAGAGGGATTACAGGTTGTGGGTTGAGCGTAGAGGGTAAGAGAAAGAGATAGAAAAGAAACCTATAAAAAATCAACTTTCTCATTATGTGAGCGAATCTGAATTAGTAGAGATATGATCATTCTTTTAGCAAGAAATAATGCGCTTGTGTTATAACACAAGTGCATTATAATGTGAGCATGTTTTGGCTTGCTCTAAAAATGGTAAAAAAATCAACATACCTGTGACCTCAAGGACCGCATTTAGCATATTCTTCTATGCATGCTCCGATAAAAAGGAGCTTTTTGATGATGTTGTAAAGTGTGCATGCATTTTTTTCACATTCCACAACCTTTTTCATGATCTTTCCACCACCTTTGCATTAAATAGTAGAGTTTTCACTTTGAAAGGCATACAATATCAATTCAAGTCCGAATTCCATTCAAAAGTGATATATAATTGAAGTTTGGAGGGGAACAAGCTTTTCAAAAAGTTAAATTGTTGAGGAGTTTGAAGAAAGAAGAAGAAAAGGCTACATAATTGGGTAGAACTCCTCCATTTGAAACTCTGGTTTTTTAGGTATGTGAAGTCTTTACACATTTTCATTCATTCTATTATGACTTTCTTTCATTTTTGTTATTTTTCATATTCCATGTTGATTATTGGTTGTTTGTCATTAGAACCTTAGCTTGTCAATGCACATTTTAAATTACACAATTCTTTACACTTGCCAATTACATTTTTAAACCACATCTCTTAGAGGAATTTTATTATTTAACAATTGACTTACACTGTTTATTCTTCCACATTTTGTATACATGTATACATATGACATAAGTTATAAGGAAGTAAAATAAAACATCACTTCTCAATCCTTTATTATGGATGTGCATACCACTATCCAAAGCTTTCATTTTGGTATAGGCATGGGGGATGTTGGAAAATATAGCTGAATTTGGTTTTAAACCTACAATCTACATATGCTTGAAATTTTTAAAGCCTTTTCAATAAATCTATTATTTGCATATCCTGCAATCATTATAGTCCATGATGACATATCTCATTGAGGTATTTTATCAAACAATTATACTAAGTAGTTGATTGCCTTGTCTATGCTACCAAAATTTCCATACATGTCTCTAAAAACTTGGAATATAATCCTCCCACATTGATAGATCTTTGAATCTATTTTTGTTTTAATCTCTATTTCTAAATTTACCTCATCACTAAACCTACCTCATCACTTATGTTGTGATATATTTTAAATGTTTCCTTGATTAGTCTACCTATAAGGGATTCTAACCCTTCTCTCCATTGTTTGAAGACTCTTTATTCTTGGGGCTAAGATAGCAACATGGGGAAAGGTACAACCTATCTTGCAATCATGGCTCAAAATGGAAGCATGGACACGACATTTGAATTGTTTGACAGTAATGTTTTTGTATAAATGCATGCAAAATGTGGTAGCATTGACAAGCTGGTTAGCTTGGCAAGATAGTGAGCTCACTCACTAGCTTACCAATGCGGCAGGGTTGACAAGGTAGGGGCAGCTTATGCTTCATAGAAATGGGGTCTCACGGTGATGTATGCCAATGTCGTAGGGTCAACAAGGTAAGGGAGGCATGTGCCTCATATAAATGGGGTCTCACGGTGTATGCCAATGCAGTAGGGTTGACAAGGTAGGGGAGGCATGTGCCTCATAGAAATGGGGTCTCACGGTGATGTACATCACTATGAGACCCCATTTCTATGAGGCATACACTGCCCCTACCTTGTCGAACCTACCGCATTGGCAAGGTAGTGAGCTTGGAAAGCTAGTGGAGCACCACTAGCTTTCCAATGCGTTAGGATTGACAAGGTAGGGGCAACGTATGCCTCATAGAAATGGGGACTCATGCTGATCTCACTAGCTTGCCAATGCAGTAGGTTTGACAAGGTAGGGGTAGCGTATGCCTCATACAAATGGGGATTCATAGTGATATAGTGTATGCCTCATAGAAATAGGGATTCATGGTGATATATATCACTGTGAATCTCCATTTCTATGAGGCATACGTTGCCCCTACCTTGTCAAACCTACCACATTGGAAATCACCATGAATCACCATTTATATGAGGCATAAATTGCCCCTACCTTGTCAACCCTACCAAATTGGTCACCATGAATCCCCATTTCTATGAGGCATACACTGCCCCTACCTTGCCAACCCTGCCGCATTGGCAAGCTAGTGAGCTTGGAAAGCTAGTGGAGCACCACTCGCCTGCCAATGCGGTAGGGTTGACAAGGTAGGGGCAACGTATGCGTCATAGAAATGGGGTATCATGGTGATGTTCTATGGTAATCATAATCTTCTACAAGATGATTGTAAGTATTTGGTATGAAGCCTTGAATAACATATATATCATTTATTTGTATGGATTCATTTTTTAGGAACTAATATTTGTCTCATTACCATGCTATAGGTAAAATTATCCGCCATGTTGAGGAAACAAACAAGGAAGAAACTAACAGACAAAGAGTATGAAACTAATAAAGAAAAGGAGAGACAACAGGTGAGGACATATCGTTAGAAGAAGAAATTGGATACGATTGACGAAAACAAGGAAATTGAAGATAAACCTGAACCATCAAAAAGAGTAGAGGAATTGGTGGCACAAAGGGCACGAATACGAAAGCATCGTGGTAAGACAAATTCAAATAACATAGTTGAAGAAACACCCTCTACTGCAAGTGAATATGGAGGGACACCATCTATTGTAAGTGAATATGGAGGGACACCATCTACTGCAAGTGAACATGGAAGGGCACCATCTACCACAAGTGACTATGAAGGGACACCATCGACCACACCTCAAGTTGAGAGTACATCATCACTCGGATTTGATGAAGAAGGTACACAATCATCCCCATGTCAACCTCAAGGTTTGTCACCTATCCCACCTTTGATCAAAGGTACACAATCTAGCCCACCTCACTTTAATATTGATGAAATTCCTAATGTTTAGGAGTATGTACCTAGGAGAAAACCACCTAGAATTTTGCGTAGAAAGCCAAAGTATTTGATTAGTATTGATGAGGATATTTTTTAGCACATGGAAGGTAAGATTCTAGCACACACTTGTACAAGATATGCTGATAAGATTTGGAAATCATTCTTTGAAAGGCTAAATGAGACCGCAAGATGTCAACTATTTATTGAAATGATGCTAGGTATAAAGTATATAAACATCATGAAGATTCTTGGGTTGAGAACATTGAATGCTTCAAGTGAAAGCACTATTTTGAAGAATCTAATGGATTCTTATGAGAGTGTGGGTAAGACCTCACACTCAAAGGATAGTAATGTCACCCGACGTGATATTACATTGAATTTGGTCAGTAGTCAAACAAAGAGAGCTCATCTCATTAGAAAGACGAGTGAAAAAATGATAATTAGTAGAAAGACTTTATCAAGAGTCGTTCAAAGGAAGAAAATAATTAAGGGCACAAATTCAAATAAATTATGGGCATTCTTGGGGAGATTGCCATGAAAAGATTAAAAATTTGTTGAAGCATTAAGAACATTAATTGAAGAGTATTGGAAGAATAACACCAGGCCATCTCCGAAACAAAGGGATGTGGTAAGAAGGAGAATCGGTAGTCAGAACCGTGAGCCACATCCAAAGCAATTTTTGGATACAAATCAAACCTATTTTTTTTGTAAATTTCAACAAGCTTATCCTTAAATTAGTATTTGTCAAAGATATTTTGAAATGAGTTATGTCAAGATAAATCACACATGCACTACTTGTTGTAGAGTACATATTGAATTCTCTAACCATTATGATGTTTATCATTCTATATGTTTAGATTTGCATACTAATGATGTTTTGCAGGATTGTTGCATAGAAGCCCCACCAAAATCTTCAAGAGAGTTCTTATCAAAAGTTTTATGTGAAATAGAGGATGGAAAAATATTCTATAAGACAACATGCTTGGATGGTTCATGCAAGCATTGTTGTGGTTTACAGTGTATGCCAGTATGTCAACATAAGGAAATCACAGATGAGGTGGGATAAAAACTAGTAGAGTTAGGGAAGTATCAAGGACACCTTTCCAGTTGGCAGCATAGTTTCAGTGGCCGGATTTATAGAGAAATACACTCTATAGCCACAACATGAGGTGCAATAAAAATGTTACAACTCCACACAGGTTTTGATATTTGTGTACATAACATTCATTCATATAGCTGATAGTACAGAGGACCAAAGTAAGGTATTGAGGGAGTATCACTTTTATATTAGTGATGATTACACAAATTCTCCAGAGTTCGTGCAAGGTTGCTTCCAGATGTTCTAAAGTGATTTGGCTCAGAGGGGCATAGCATACGGTTGACATATAATATGGTCAGATAAATGTGCAACATAATTCAAGAACTCACGCATATTCTACTAGTTGAGCAGGATGCATGTCATTACAGGTGTTCAACATATGTGGAACTTTTGTGAGGTCAGGCATGGAAAGGGGGAGCATGTGTGAAAAGAGAATTAACACGAGAAGAGTTAAATTATAAAGATAATACAAAGCTAACAGATGTAAAATCAATCATCAAGTGGTGTAATGCTTTGATGGGTCTAGGTAATGAAGGTACATCTTCAGTTCATAGATTTTTTTGGTTGATGGATGATACTAAAATTGCACCATATCAGGATTGTTGTACACTAACATGATCAAGTGAGCTACACTCTTTCCTTATCTTGAATGTAGGTTCATGGAGTATCAATACATGGAAGATGGCATGATTTTTTTCTTCATGTACAATGCAAGCTAGGAATGATTGTGAGTCAAAGGAATGGGTTGAGAAATGATCGTTAAGTTGTCTTAGCCCACTTCACATGTATCGCCCTCAGACAGTGTTGGAACTAACATAGATGGATTCATTAGCCGACTTTGACCACATGTCAGATCTAGTTCAACCAAGTAACATATCTACTTGCTTAAATTTTTAAATTCATATTGTTATCTTGTTATCACAGGGATTTGCACCCGCATGCAAAGTTGTAAAGCTCTGCAATCTAGTGTAACATTGGACCAATTCTAGGTTGTGGGTACCCTATATGGAACTAGACCTCCAAATTCTAGGTCGACTTCCTATTTGATCTTTTGGTTATAAATGAAATTATTCGGGAAAAGGGAAGATTATGCTTAAATTTATGTTAAACTAAAAATTAAATTGCGGTGATGCACCTAACTCTTGATGAAATTGCAGCTTGATTCACAATAAACTCTAAATACCTCTAATCACACAACAAAATATGAACAGTTCAAACTCACATAAATGTTTCATATAGAGGCTTTGATAAAACTATCTTCTTTCAAAGGAAAAAGACAGTGTTTTCATAGTTAAGAAGATACTCCTAAATCATGTGCTCAGTGTATAACATGTGAATTAAAATTAAATGCATACATGCACTTATGATTGAGATAGAAAGATAAAGGCTTCAATGTTGAAACACAATAAAATTCGATCAAAATCAAACATACGAACGATGCCTGAAATCTTGAAGGAAAATATTGATACTATTGAAAAGATGAAAGGAAATGCTGCAATGGACAATAATAATCTTGTAAAAACCTCCTCAAATAAAATAAACTATGAATGCTGAGTTACAAAATCGTCCTCCTTTCCAAAAATGCAAAAGGAAAATGATCAAGAACTAGTGAAAAAATGACTAAGTCATTAACTATATAAAAAAGCCTCTCAAAGGCATGAAGGTGAAACTGAAAGTCAACTTCGAGTGCCAAATTGATAACTCCAAAGTAATCCATGAGAAAAAGAAAAAATATTCGAAAAGAAGGTCTCAAACCCATGCAAAAATGAGTGAACTCAAGCTCAAACTTGAGGTCAACTCATAGTTGACCCATAGGGCACTCAAACTGAACTGAAAAATCTCAAAATTTGGATTGGAACTCATAAAAAATCCTTCTTAATGTGTAATCCGCCCATGCATGACACTTGATCTTGACTTCGAGTTGGCCTTACTTGCAACTTTGCATGGATTTGAGGAAGGGTGATAGTATAATTAAATATTTAAGGATAATCAAAATGATTACCTTAATATTTAATGTGTGATGCTTTCCTCCTTTATACATTATACATTAAATACTAAATTAATAAAACATTACCCTTAATATTTAATGATAATAACTTTGCAACTCTGCATGCAAAGAAACAAGTGGCCACTTCACATTTAGATGCTAATTAGAAGGTCATTTTTGAAGTTATAGGCCCACAACCTGTATGCATGATTGCGGGTTATGACTAGGTCTTTAACCCCAAGTCTTAGACCACCATTATTTGAAGGCCATGATTTTAATTTAAAAGAGAGTAAAAAATAACATGATGAAGATAGGGCATCAAGTAAAAGTAACTCAAAACCCTAATCATCACTCATTTTTGACTTCACTCCTTCATCGAAGCCTTTGGAGCTCTCTATTGCGCTGCCATTCTAGGGTTCACTCCTCTTCACTATGAGTCGTCTGTTGTTCTTATGGGCCATCAACTGCTTCAAATATCTAGAGTGCTATGTTATGATAGGTAAACTCCTTCATTATCCAATGCTCGGCCATTTCTTGTGAAGTAAAGAAAAACTTTATTTCTTTGCTCGACTGTCATTGCTATTAATTGAGGCAAAACCATTTTTTCTCCATTCTTTTTTTTTTTGCTGTTCGAGGGTTTCAAAACTGAGGCTGAGATATGAATTTTCTTGAGCACTTATGTTTTCATAAGTTGTATCATTCCATGAGATGTCATCCCTGAGGCATTTTGTCAAATATTTTTGCGCCTTATCTTTTTGAAAGGTTGTGGCTTTGATTTTTTGCATGGATCTTCTAATTAAAAAGAAAACAAAACCTTAGTTACCTCCTTTTCTATAAGCATAGGCCACGACCTTCTTGATATTCTAGTTGCTACTTAAGATTTGGAGCAACTCTAAGGGTTCCATTATTTCGAGTATTACTCTATGAGCACTTAAGGGAAATTTTCATGAAATATTGACCCACCATCAAACCCGACGCCCACTTGTTCTTCTTTGAAACCCTTGTAGTTTTTTATTACCAATCCACAATCATGAAAACATGGGTAGCCTACTCCTTGTGAAAACCATACATCCTTTACTGGCGCACCATGAGGATCTTCACTGTGAAGAAATTTACTTTGCTCATCCAACATTAAAAAGATCATGTATTTTTGTTCTTTGCTTGTTCAATATGGCCGAGTTAACCTTTGATTTTCCACCTCTAAAAAAGAATGGCTACTAAATGACCTTGATTTGAAAACCCGCTTCTCAGGACTGTCATCTCTCAAATATTTTTTTCCATTTTCTATGTGACTTTGAAACTGTCCTTCTATCTAAGTTGATTTTCTTCACTTTCACATATAATGAAGGTCTATTGTTGATCTTTCATCAAATGTAGGCTTTTCTTATATGTTGATCTTTCATGAAATGTAGCACAACACCTATTTATTATATTGTGCTATGTACTTTCCAACCTATTGTACCTACACCTTGTTCATTTCTTAGAAATTTGTGGTAAAAGCCTCTATGTAAGTTCAACATTATATATCTTTTAAGGCACCCATCTTGAGCCGATTTGTTATTGCTGCTTCATTATGTCATGCTTATCATAGCTTCAAAATCACATGTAATTACCTTGGGGTTTTGCATTGGTTTCTTGGTCCTTTCTTTAATACATGCAAGTATTCATGCAGGAGTATATGCTTTGAAAACTTCATGGAACAACTTTGCCTGAAAACTGCTGCCTCTTCTTCTTGTTTTGATTTTTACCATGTAAAAATTCTTTTCTTGTTGGTGAATGCAACATTATATTGAAATGAAGTTGTTTTATTTTTAAAAGAATTTTTTCAAACAATACACATTAATTTCCTTCATATAATCCAGGACAGTATTCTTTAGAAATGACTATATTGCTATCATGTATTAACTGAAGTGCTTAACTGAATTTTCATATCCTTTTCATCATAGAGGCAATTGAGGAAATGCTTGAAAACTGTTGTTCTATGCTATCTTTTTGCACTCTTTAATGCATAACAATGTTTATTGAATGAAACTCTTGATGAGGAAGTGTTACTAAATCATCATTCATGAATGGATTATCTTGTGATCTGGAAATTATTGTATATTGATATGGCTCACTTTGTTGTTCCTAAATGCATTTGAACATCTGGATATGTCTATCCATAGTCTTTTGAGCTTTACTTTACTTGTTCAAGGAGAACATGCATGATCCAAGGTTGCATCTCCCTTAGTGTTTGATAAATTTTCAAAAGGAAGAGTTAATGAAGACCTTGTTCTATTTGTTTCCACCATAGTGATTTGAATTAAAGATTGCTATATAAATCTCGCTCTGTTACAACAGTTCCTCTTGATGATTTCTATGAATATTTATGACTCTCATTTGTTAAGAGAGTGTCCTCTTTGATATGCTAGGCTCAACCCTTATGGGAGTCCATTTTTCTCCACATATCTGATGAAAATTGATCACGAACATAATGAACCTTTTCCTACATAGTGAACAAACATGTTAGAAAATAATTTAAGCTGAAAGATTCCATTAAATTCTATGCTCTTTGATGACTTAATCATCTGATGAATGCCTAATTGAATGTGTATTACATCTTTGTTGGTAATGTAGGCATGAGGTAGGATTTGATTCATCATTTCTCTAACACCACCTTTTTACAATCTTGTAGATGCATTCGAAGCTCAGAGTTGTTGCAACTTAGAGACATGACAACTGAGACTTCAAGTGTAGCGACGATTTATCATTCCAGGAAATGCTGAATCACCTTCTCTCTTATACCTATATTATCTTTAGTTGTGTAGTATATATTTATTTCTTGTATTCATTATTTGATTATGAAAATCAAATTAAGCTATTCCCATGACTTTTGTGGGAATTCAGTTTTTACAATATGAATAAAAACAACATTACTATGCAAACTTATGAATTCCTTTGTTACAAAAATTTGCATAATAACACTTGAAATTCACAAGTAATCAAATTATGGAATATAATGAATATGTAAGAATTTTGTTTTGTACCTTCCTAAGATGAATGCAATTCAACTCTACCTATTTTTAGTCAAAGCTAAAAACAGTTAACAATTTGGCAACCTCTGCGGAGTGTTTGCCTGTTAAACAATTAAGATCAGTGGCCTTGTAACTCATCCATTGAGCATGGAGTTAGATTATGATTCCTTGTCTCTGAAAAATTCTATAACTTAGTAGAAAAATAAAACTGAAAGCAAACTAAGATAAATCTATTTAAGACAGATTTAAAAAACCATGTTGAATCAACACTTATTGAAAACAAAAATTGAAACCGGAAATGCAGTTTGTAATAAGCATTTATGGAAAGAAAAAAGAGAAACTAAGAATTTTAATCTATTATATACAACTGCAAATGATTCCTTCAACAACACTGTTTGAGATGAATCCCATTGATGGGGATTGGCAACATTTGACCATCCAGCTTTGAAAGCTGAAATGTATTGTGTTATTTATTTTTTGTGATAATGTATGGCCATCCCACATGGCATCAAACTTGGTATGTTTTTTGATTTTTCTCTTTAACTCATCCCATTTGAAGACTAATTCACCCTCATTGAAGACTCTTCCTATTTCTTTCCTATCAAACATTTTCTTCATCTAAGAATGATGGATTTGGAGCTTCCTGGAAGCTTCTTTTCTAGTTTCTTCCAACTTTTTCAATTGAGCAAGCCTGACTTGCATTGGATGCTCCTCAAGTAACTTCAGTTCTTTTATGTAGCTCAAAGTTGGTAACTCTATTGAAATAGGCAACTTGGCCTCTTTGTTGTAAACCAGAACATATGGTGAAAATCTTGTTGATCATTTTGGTATAACTCTATCAGCCCAAAGGGCTAACTTAAGTTTGTTATGCCATGACCTCTTATTATCCTCAATAGTCTTTTTTATGATCTTAATCAGATTCTTATTTGTTGATTCAACATGTCCATTACCCTAGGGGTAATAATTGGATGAAGTATTCAAATAAATGTTATTCTTTACTAACCAATCTGAAACTCTCAAACCAATAAAGGCTAATGCATTATCAAAAATAATTGAATCAGGTGTACCAAACCTGGAAACTAAGTCCTAATAAAAATTCAAAACATAGTTTCATTTGAATCTTTCAAAGCAACTGCTTCAGTCCACTTTGTAAAGTAATCTATTGTTGTAAGAATCCATTTGTGACCTGCACTTGACGATGGGTTAATTGGACCGATTAAGTCAAGTCCCCACTTCCCAAATGGTTGTTCAACTTGAATTGGATTCAGGGGCAGGGCTGCAAGATTTTTTTTCCTACAAATAATGAACACTTACCACACTTTCTCACATAAGCATGAGCATCCTTGAATAGATCTGGCCAATAATATCTGAATCTCATTATTTTTTAGAGCTGTAGTACGTGGTGCAAAGTGACCTCCAGTAGGTCCATCATGGAATTCCTCAAGAATTCTTTCAATCTGATTTGGGTAAAGAAATCTAAGGAATACTGCATTGAAGTCCTTTTTATAAATAACACCATCTATTTCTGCATATGGAATTTCTTTTAATTTGTAATATCTTCATTTTGATTTGTCCATACCTTTTGGACAATCTCTAATATGCAAGTAATGAATCATTTGATGGATCCAATCAGCTGAAGTAGTTGTACGAGCAGGTTCTTCTTCAAAATTTAGAACTGTAGTGACTTCTTTACTGCTATTCTCTTTATTTTCTGCAAGCCGCTCACATATATCCTTACCTCTAACAAGCTTGGTAACCTTTATGTTGATGTCATATTCCATGACTTTGGTTATCCAACCTGCTCTCTTATCGTTAATATCCTTACTTAGCAGAAATTATTTGACTATTGGGTGAGCTATCGACATATTTATTTTATTATTAGACAACATATGCCCAAATTTATCGAGTCTCCTAACTATAATGAGCATATGTTTCTCAACAAATGAATACCTAGTTTTAGAATCATGTAAGATTTGACTATAAAATGCAATTGGTTGTTCAACTCCCTGATCATTCTGCTGGCATAACATGGTATAAATTGTGTCAAAAATACCAAACACATACAGTATAAAATCTTTGTCAAACTTTGGATTTATAAGTGTTGGGGCTACTGCAAGTGCCTCTTTAATTTGCTCAAAACTGTTTTTGCCCTATTTTGACCAACTGAAAATAATAGTTTTCTTTAACATTGTTGTAAGTGGCTGCAATAAAGTTGTAATGTTAGGAATAATTCTCCTAATGAATTTTATTTTTCCTAAAAAACTCTCTAAACCTTTTTGTGAGCAGGAAGTGGCAATGCCAAAATGGTTGCAATACATTCTAGGTCTATAGAAATGCCATTTTTTGAAACAATAGAACCCATAAGTTTACCTTCATGAACAAAAAAATGCTTTTCTTTGGATTTAAAGAAACTCCATACTCTCTGCATCTCTCAAAAATCTATCTAAGATGATCAAAATGTTCATTATAATTTCATGAGAAAATAGTGATATCATCTGAGTAAACAAGAAAAAACTTGTCTATAAAACCTTGGAGAGTCATATCCATTGCTCTCTAAAAGGTTGCTCCCATGTTTAACAATCCAAATGGAATTTTTCTGTAAGCCATAGTACCCCACTTGGTGGTAAAGGTTGTCTTATATTGGTCTTCCTCTTTAACCAATATCTGGTTATAACTTGAATATCCATCCAGCAATGAGAACCTTTCTAATCCTGAAATAATCTGTAGTATTTGCTCCAATGAAGGTAGGGAATAGTGATCTTTGAGTGAAGCTCTATTTAGATCACGAAAATCAATGCACAACCTTATCTTTCCATTCTTCTTTCTAATGGGTACTGGGTTTGAAACCCAAGAAGTGTGCTTGATTGGAAAAATGATACTACCTTTGATCAACTTGTTCAATTCTATCTTCATCAGATGTTGTAACTTTGGATTCAGGGGCCTCTCCTTCTGTCTTACTGGTTTCGCGTTGGGTTCCAGCTCAATGGTATGTTGAGCTAACTCAGGGTTGAAACCCTTTAGATATCCATATTCTCAAGCAAAAATTTCACTGAATTCTTGGTAAAGCAAGACAAAGGCTTGTTGTTCCTCCTTTTGTACATATTTTGCCAAGCTTGAGGAGCTTGTCTTTGAATATCTCAAATGGTTTGTAGTGCTCCTACTTCACCATAATGTTGGATTTATCTCTTCTAACTTGATCATCAGTGTTGAAGATGGATTCAAGGGTTACCAAACCCTTTGGAAACTTATTAGACTTTAATTGCATGATCTGATCACCATATTGCTGATCAAACTTTCGTTGGTTTCCACCAGAAAACTCTTCTTCTCCCATCAGAAAGTGGATTATCTACTCATCACTATCAAAAATCTACCAAATCACATTAATATCAGGTACTGATGGTCTAAAAACTATTTTCACATATTTCTCCACCTCCACATTGTGGATTTCAGTTGGAATATCGAACTGTGATCCTAAGGTAGCAAGCTTATCAACTTGCTTGTTCTGATTTCTTGGTACTCATAGAAGATTAAATACATCAAACTCCTCAATTAAGTCCCAAACCCAGTGTTTATATAATTTCAGCAAATCATTCTTTGTTAAATTCAGAATCACCAAACACCTGTAAGCACTTAATTTTTCTTTTTCTTGCCCATTCTAAACCATGTATTAATGCTTCGTACTCAACAACATTATTAGAAAAAATGAAAGAAAAAATGAAAGCTGAGTAGTACCTATCTCCTTCAGGTGAAACGAGCATTGATCCTCCACCAACACCTATCTTACTCCTTGAACTATCGAAAACCAACTTCCAAAGTTGGTTATCTTGCTGATCAGGTTGCACTTCATCTTTAACCAGGTTTGGAATAGTTACATTGGGCTCTTGAATCATGTAAATTCCAAAACCTACTTCATCCATGAGACTGAATGGATGAACCTCGTGATTCTCGGTAGCCCACTCATCTAAATTTATGTTGTGTATGCCCTCTATAGGTACAGTGGGGTTGGGTGTCATGGTTTGATCCTCCTAATCATGGAAAACTAAGTTTGTGTTTATGGGATTTGCAACATAAGGCTCAATATGGTCTTTAGCCTGTGGTTCTGATTTAACTGTGACTCTAGTACCATATCTAGTTCTGAAGAACATGTGTGACCAGTTTGACTATAGATAATCACCTAATTTTGTAGTAAAATCTCTAGATAGGCAAATGGAAAAATAAGGTGGGAGATCAATTATATAGATGTCTTGTGGAATTGAAAAATTCAAACAAGAATGTAGAGTGAGAGGTAGAATCTTAATAAATCCTATAGACTTAATTGTTGTTCCATCTAATTGAACTACCCCTTTTGACAATGGTTCATATTCAAGTCCTAACTTATCTACCAGTTGTTTAGGCATAATTGAGATGCTTGCTCCTAAATCTATCATGTAATTATGCACTATACTAACACCAATAATTAGATTGACATAAAAGGGTGGTGGTTTTACCTCTTAAATTGGTTTTTCCTTCTTGTGGTCTGAACTATTTGCAAGAACTCTTGGCTGGTTTTTAATAGACTCATCAGAAATGGATATCTTAGCTAGAGCCTCTTGCAGGCTTTCTTTTTGCCCAGGAAGGTGTAATGCATCCAACATGGTGATGTTAACCATAGCCTTTTTCATGTGATCTACAATATTGAAAGAAGAACCACTAATCTTTTGCTACATTTTAGTAACAACAACCTCCTTTTGTACTGGAGTTGGCTAAGTTCTCGATTGTTCGTTAGCAGGTTATGCTTGTTTATGCTACTCCTTAGTGGGGTCAGGTTATCCTCTTGGTAAAATATAGAAATTCTATGAAGAAGAGGGTTGTGGTTGCTCCTTCTAAGCTACTAGAATTTTATTTTTCTATTGAATGTGTTTCTTACCTTTATCAGCCTACTGTTTATCTTTTTCTGTTGGCTGTTCATAGCTCTCTTCTTGGACCTTGTATTTTATGCAATAGAAGTTGCTGACTGATTTTGTCCTTTTATCTGATTTACTTCACAAAACTAATTCCCTTGCTAGTTCATCATGGAAAAATCTTCATTATTCTACTGTGTTCGATCACCCTGTTGATCATTGGTTTCTTTGGCTATATTTTCCACTGCAATATAATTGATATGTACCATCAGGGCCTGATTAATTACCTCCTTCATGCATGTGGCATGATTATGAGGCTTATTGTATGGATATCACCATACGTAATCCTACACCAAGTTGTTCTGAATAGGTATGATCTCCTTAAAAGAGCTAGCAACATTCTGATTGTATGGTGGCCTGGGATTGAAATTCCTTCACTATCCTTGATTGTCTACCTGATAAGGTGGTTTGTTAGGTTGGAAAGGTGTTTGGTAAGGCCTAAAATTTTGACTTTGTTGCCTCTTAAGACTCACTAAGTCATTATTGACTGTCTTCAATAACTTTTCCATCTCCTTTTAAGTACCCCTAAGCTCTTGAAAATCTGATTGTGCTGGAAAAGCATTATTTTGAACAATTGGTTGATAGCCTAAGGCTAGTTTAACTAGAAGTGGGGCAATAGGAGGTATATGAATGGGCATCAAAGGATGAATATTTGGAAAAATTGGCATAGGAGGCCTTGGTGCAATTTTACCAGCCTATATAAGGTTGTTTTCTTCTCTAATAGCAATGTCATATGTTGTTGGTAATGTTAATCCACCCATTGATTGTATCATTAAAGAAATATCACTATTTAAGGCTCTGAGATAATAAAGAAAATCATGATCAGGTGTGACCTTACTGTTGCTAGAATTCTATTCCAGGTCTTTTGAAACTTGAAATTAAAGTCAGAGGCTCTTTTGATGGTCGCCATTTGCTCCACCAAAGAAAGATTATCTAACTTTTCTGAAAACTGCTTACTTAACTTATCTCCCATATCATCCCATGTTGCAATAGAATTCACTAGTAAGCCTCAAAATCACTGAAGCAATTTTCATTTGAATGAAGCCACTAATAGCCTCAACACCACATTATCTTGGGTTACGTGATGAAATCCACATAGTGAAGCTATGCCTTTGATATGTTTGATTGGTGTAGTTTTCTCCTCACCAGTAAAAATAGGTAGCCTTTTAAGTGCAACAACTATTATATCATCATGCTGAGCCAAATTCAATGTGCTGCCCCCATTAAATGGTACAAATGCATGCGCTCTGGCCATCAGAGTTTCTCTAAGAGGTGGTACTAGTAAAATTGGTACTGTATGTGTAACTAGAAAAATAGGTACAAAACTTGACGGCCTGAGACTAGGTGGCATAAAGTGAGACCTTGGTGTTGAATTTGATCTCGATCTTCTCAACCTCCATCTTGTTGTTCTACCTCTCCTCTTAGGTAATGATAACTACAAGTATTCAAATGGATCAACACTTTGCTTTGTCTAAACTTTAATCATGTGCTACTCGAACAGATCTGCATAAAACCATATTTTTACGAAGTCACCAAAATATATTATAAACCTCTGAAAGGTTGAACACTACTATAAAGAATAGCTTCAAGCTTTGAATTCTTTCTTAGAAGTGAACTTCAGAGTCCCACTTGGTGTGCTAAAAATTGTTAACACATGGATTTTCACCCACATGCAAATTTGTAAAGCTCTGCAATCCCGTGTAGCATTGGACTACTTCTAGGTTGTGGATACCCTATACAGAACTAGACCTCTGGATTCTAGGCCATCTGCCTATTTGATCTTCTAGTTATAAATGAAACTATTCAAGAAAAGGGAAGAATATTCTTAAATTTATGCTAAACTGAAAAATTAAATTGTAGTGATGCACCTAACTCCTGATGAAATTGCAACTTGATTCACAATGAACTCTCAATACCTCTAATCACACAACAAAATCTGAACAGTTCAATCTCACATAAATGTTTCATATAGAGGCTCTGATAAAACTATCTTCTTTTAGAGGAAAAGGATAGTGTTTTCATAATTAAAAAGATACTCCTAAATCATGTGCTTAGTGTATAACTTGTGAATTAAACATAAATGCATAAATACACTTATGATTGATATAGAAAGATAAAGGTTTCAATGTTGAAACACAATAAAATTCGATCAAAATCAAACATAAGAATGATTCCATAAATCTTGAAGGAAAAAACTGATACTATTGAAAAGATGAAAGGAAATACTATAATGGACAATAATAATCTTGTAAAAACTTCCTCAAATAAAATAAACTATGAATGCTTAGTTACAAAATCGTCCTCCTTTCTAAAAATGCAAAAGGCAAATGATCAAGAACTAGTGAAAAAATGACTAAGTCATTCACTATATAAAAAAGTCTCTCAAAGGCATGCAGGTGAAACTGAAAGTCAACTTCGAGTGCCAAATTGATAACTGCAAAGTAATCCATGAGCATAAGAAAAAATCTTCTAAAAGAAGGGCTCAAAATCATGCAAAAATGAGTGAACTCAAGCTCAAACTTGAGTTCAACTCATAGTTGACCCATAGGGCACTCAAACTAAATTGAAAACTCTCAAAATATGGATTGGAACTCATGCAAACTCCTTTTTACTACGTAATCTGCCCATGCATGACACTTGAGCTTGACTTCGAGTTGGCCTTACTTGTAGCTTCACATGGATTTGATGAAAGGTGATAGTATAATTAAATATGTAAGGATAATCAAAGTGATTACCTTAATATTTAATGTGTAATGCTTTCCTCCTTTATACATTATACATTAAATACTAAAGTAATAAAAAATTACCCTTAATATTTAATGATAAATACTTTGCAACTCCGCATGCAAAGACACGAGCGACCACTTCACATTTAAATGCTAAATAAAACATCATTTTTGATGTTATAGGCACACAACCTCTATGCATGATTGTGAGTTATGACTAGGTCTTTAAACCCAAGTCTTAGACCACCATTATTTGAAGGCCATGAGTTTAATTTAAAATAAAGTCAAAAATAACATGATGAAGATAGGGCATCGAGTAAAAGTAACTTGAAACCCTAATGATCAGTCATTTTTTACTTCACTCCTTCGTCGAAGCCTCTAGAGCTTTCTGTTGCATCGCCATGGTAGGGTTCACTCCTCTTCACTGTGAGTCCTCTGCTATTCCTGTGGGCCATCAACCATTTCAAATATCTAGAGTGATACATTATGATAGGTAAAATCCTTCATTATCCAATACTCGGCCATTTTTTGTGAAGTAAAGAAAAACTTTGTTTCTCTGTTCGGCTGTCATTGCTATTAATTGAGGCAAAATCGTGCTTTTCTCCATTCTTTTTTATTTTTCTATTCGAGGGTTTCTAAATCAAGGCCGAGATATGAATTTTATTGAGCACTCTTATGTTTTCATAAGTCATATCATTCCATGAGATGGCATCCTCGAGGCATTTTGTCAAATAGTATTTGCGCCTTGTCTTTCTGAAAGGTTGTGGCTTTGATTTTTTGTATGGATATTTTTATTAAAAAGAAAAAAAACCTTAGTTACCTCCTTTTCTATAGTATAGGCCACAAACTTCTTGATATTCTAGTTGCTACTTAATATTTGGAGCAACTTTGAGGGTTCCATTACTCCGGGTATTACTCTGTGAGCACTTACAGACAATTTTCATGAAATATTGAACCACCATCAAACCCGACCCTCACTTGTTCTTCTTTGAAACCGTTATAATTTTTTATTACCAATCCATAGTCATGAAAATGTGGGTAGCCTTCTCCTTGTGAAATCCATACATCCTTTACTGGAACACCATGAGGGTCTTCACTGTGAAGAATTTACTTTTCTCATCCAACATTAACAAGATCATGTATTGTTGTTATTTTTGTTGTTCAATATGGCTGAGTTAACCTTAGATTTTCCACCTCTAAAAAAGAATGGCTACTAAATGACCTTGATTTGAACACACGCTTCTCAGGACTGTCATCTCTCAAATATTTTTTTCCCTTTTTTGTGTGACTTTGAAACTGTCCTTCTATTTGAGTTGATTTTCTTCACTTTCACATATAATGCTAACTGAAAAATGCACGTCTATTGTTGATCTTTCATGAAATGTAGGATTTTCTTATATGTTGATCTTTCATGAAATGTAGCACAACACCTATTTCTTATATTGTGCTCTATAGTTTGCAACCTACTGTACCTACACCTTGTTCACTACTTAGTCATTTGTGGTAAAAGCCTCTATGTAAGTTCAACATTATATATCTTTTAAGGCACCTATCTTGAGCCGATTTGTTATTGCTGCTTCATTATGTCATGCTTATCATAGCTTCAAACTCACATGTAATTACCCTGGGGTTTTGCATAAGTTGCTTGGTCCTTTCCTTAATACATGCGAGTATTCTTGCAGGAGTATATGCTTTGAAAACTTCATGGAACAAATTTTCCTGAAAACTGCTGCCTCTTCTTCTTGTTTTGATTTTCACCATGTAACAGTGCTTTTTTTATTGGTGAATGCAACATTATATTGAAATGAAGTTGTTTTATTTTTAAAATAATTTTGTCAAACAATACACATTAATTTCCTTCATATCATCTAGGATGGTCTTCTTTAGAAATGACTATATTGCTATAATGTATTAACTTAAATGCTTAACTAAATTTTCATGTCCTTTTCATCATAGAGGAAAATGAGGAAATTCTTGAAAACTATTTCTCTATTCCATCTTTTTTCACTCTTTAATGCATATCAATGTTTATTGAATGAAACTCCTGATGAGGAAGTGTTACTGTATCAGCATTCATGAATGGATTATCTTGTGATCTGGAAATTATTGTATACTAATATGGCTCACTTTGTTGTTCCTAAATGCATTTGAACATCTGGACATGTCTATCCATAGTCTCTTGAGATTTACTTTAGTTGTTCAAGGAGCACATGCATGATCCAAGGTTGCATCTCCCTTAGTGTTTGATAAATTTTTAAAAGGAAGAGTTAATGAAGACCTTGTTCTATTTGTTTCCACCATAGTGATTTGAATTAAAGATTGCTATATGAATCTCACTCTATTACAACAATCCCTCTTGATGATTGCTATAAATATTAATGACTCTCATTTGTTAAGAGAGTGTCCTCTTTGATATGTTGGGCTCAACCCTTATGGGAGCCCATTTTTCTCCACATATCTGATGAAAATTTATCACAAACATAATGAACCTATTCCTACACAGTGAACAAACATGTTAGCAAAATAATTGAAGTTGAAAGCTTCCATTGAATTTGGTGCCCTTTGAATACTTGTCTCTCTGATGACTAAATCATTTGATGAATGCCTAATTGAATGTGTATTAAATCTCTGTTGGTAATGTAGGCATGAGGTAGGATGTGATTCATCATTTCTCTAACACCACCTTTTTACAATCTTGTAGATGCATTCAAAGATCGAAGTTGCTGCAACTTGGAGACATGACAACTGAAGACTTGAAGTGTAGCAATGATTCATCATTCTAGGCATTGACAAATTACCTTCTCTCTTATAGCTATATTATATTCAGTTGTGTAGCATATATTTCTTTCTTGTATTCATTATTTGATTATGAAAATCAATTTAAGCTATTCCCATGACTTGTGTGGGACTTCAGTTTTTACAATATGAATAAAAACAATATTACTATGCAAACTTATGAATTCCTTTGTTACAAACATTTGCATAATAACACTTGAAATTCACAAGTAATCAAATTCAAGAATATAATGAATACGTGAGTAGAAATTTTTTGTACCTTCCTGAGATGAATGCAATTCAGCTCTACCTATTTTCAGCTGAAGCTAAAAATAGGTAACATATCTTACTTTGTAGTGTATTTGTAATGGACTAATTTCAAGAAATTTGTTGCACATATCAATGTAGGGCATGTTTATGTAGTTATTGTAGATGAAGACAACAAAGAGGGAACAAAATATTACTTGTGTCATTGTGTTGAGGCCAAAAAAAAGTTGGAGGCCCCAATTATAGATGGAGAAAACATGGAATACCCTACAGGCTTAGTTGTTGTTACTGGAATGTGGCTTAGAAGGTACCCACATAAGAGTGTTAAATATTGGTTGTTTCAGGACATTGATACACATCATAAGATTCTTCATTACTCAAACCTTGTCATGGAATCCAATGTTCTTTTGAACAAATATGAGGGTAGACATTTGAACAAGACCTTGTGGAAGCTCTGTGAGTCTAACCATGAGAAAATACTTGACACAATAAAGAGTAGAGAAGATCCAAATGGTTTGTTGGATTAATTTGTAAGTATGCACATTAATTTGTATGATGCTAATGCTATGATGCCAATGCTATTATTTTACTTTACTCTGCCTATTTTTAAGTAACCTACTAAAAATTGATTGGTGTCCCATTGTAGAAAATGTTGATTTATGAGCCATCAAAGACAATATCAACTAAAAAAGCAATGCAACATCCTTATTTTGATGATCTTGAAATATCTCAATTATTATTTATAGCCATTATAAAAGTGCATGGGAAGCTTGGCGAGGGAATTTCAAGTTATTCATTTGAAGTTAACCTTATCATGAGAACCTATGATGTAGACATTATAAGAGAATCTTTAATTTCAAGTTATTTTATTCATGAGAGGTGTTGTGTGCAATAGGTTTCTTGGAAATCCCAGTGAAGATGTATGACAAGGAGTGACTAAGTTGAGAGACTGGCATGCCTATCCTCAATGGAAGCATCGAGATTTATGCCTTTTTGTTCCCAAGTTGGAACCAAATGGTGTGGATTTATTGTCTATAAGTGTCTTCCATCTATTTTCATTTCATTTCCATTTTGGATGCTCTTTCTTTTTCTTCTTTTACTTTGCGTATTTGTAAGTAAACTAATAAAAATTGATTGGGGTCTCCTTGTAGAAAATGTTGATTTATGAGCCATCGAAGAGAATCTCAACCAAAAAAGCAATGCAACATCCTTATTTTGATGATCTTGACAAATCTCAATTCTCTCCCTATTATAACTAACACCAATTGACTAACTTATTATAAAAAGTTCATTTATTAAAAAAATAAACCTAATTATTATATATCAATATCAATATAGCATAAAATCTATTGAAATAAACACTTGTAATGATATTTACTCAAATATTCAAATTTATTGTTGCCTTCAAACATTTGTAGTTCAAGCAACTTAATCCCTTAACAGTCCAAATTACAAAAGAGTAACAATATTTGATGGATTATTACCGAAATACCATGTCAGTTACAGGAATTACGACAGAGGCATTAGGATCATGTAGGGCACCTCTACAATAGCCTCTCTCAATTTTTGTTATCTCAGAGTCATTTTTCTTTGGTGTCCAATTTTGACTTGATGAAAAAAGTGTCAATTGCATACAATGTAAAGTTGCAAAGTGGCGCAACTTTCATTCTGCAACTCGTGTGACAAAATGGTCTATTCCAATGTGTTTGAATGGTTACATTTACACTAGACATGGCCTCTTTCACACCCAAACACGCGGAATCGCTTCGAGCTACGTTCAACCAGCTCGATCCCTTAAGGGTCCAAAGTGCAAAAGGGCAACAATTTTTGACAGACTATTACTCAGAAACCATGGTGCTTAAAAAATATCTTTATAAGCCTACCAGATCATGTTGGTCCCCTCTACAATAACCTCTCTCAGTTTTTGTTATCTCAAAGTCATTTTTCCGTGGTGTCTAGTTTTCACTAGATGAAAAAAGTGTCAAATACAAGTAGTGCAAAGTTGAAAAGTGGTGTAACTTTAGTTTTGCAACTTGTGTGACAAAATAGACTATTCCAACGCATCTGGATGTGTTTTTTATTGCTATTCATGGTCCTCTTTCACACCCAAACACACGGAATCACTTCGAGCTACATTCAACCAACAAAATCCCTCAAGAGTCCAAAGCGCAAAATGGCTACAAACTTCAGCATGTTACTTGAATACCGTGATTCTTAGAAAATTCTCATCTAAGCCTATGGGATCATGTTGGGCCCCTCTACAATAACCTCTCTCAATTTTCATTATCTCAGAGGCATTTTCCCATGGTGGCAAATTTTCACTTGGGGAAAAAGTTATCAAATGCAAGTAGTTGCAAGTTACAAAGTGGTGCAAATTTTATTCTGCAACTCGTGTGACCAAAAAATTGTTCCAATTGTGTTTGGATGGGTATTTTTATGCTAGGAATGGTACTCTTTCACACCCAAACACACAAAATCGCTTCGAGCTACATTCAACTGACAAAATCTCTAAAGAGTCCAAAGTGCAAAATGGCTGCAAACTTCAACATATTGTTACTCAAATACCGTGATGCTTAGAAAATTCTCATATGAGCCTATGAGATCATGTTGGGCCCCTTTACAATAACCTATCTCTATTTTCACTATCTTAGAGGCGTTTTCCCATGGTGATGAATTTTCACTTGGGGAAAGTGTTGTCAAATGCAAGTAGTTGAAAGTTGCAAAGTGGTGCAACTTTCGTTTTCCAACATGTGTGACCAAAAAAATTGTTCCAAAATGTTTATATGGGTACATTTATGCTAGGAATGGTCCTATTTCATACCCAAACACACAAAATCACTCTAAGCTACATTCAACTGACAGAATCCCTTGAGAGTCCAAAGTGCAAAATGGCTGCAAAATTTGACATGTTGTTACTCGGATACTGTGATGCTTAGAAACTTCTCATCTAAGCCTATGGGATCATGTTGGTCCCATCTACAATAACCTCTCTCTATTTTCACTATCTTGGAGGCATTTTCCCGTGGTGGCGAATTATCACTTGGAGAAAAAGTTATCAAATGCAAATAGTTGAAAGTTGCAAAGTGGTGCAACTTCCATTTTGTAGCTTGTGTGACCAAATGAACTGTTCCAACATATCTGCATGGGTACATTTACACTAGGAATGGTCCTCTTTCACACCCAAACATGTGGAATCTCTTCGAGCTACATTCAATTGATAGAATCCCTTAAGAATCCTAGGTGCAAAATGGCTACAAACTTTAGGATGTCGTTGCTCAGATAGTATGATACTTAGAAACTTATCATCTGAGCCTATGGGATAAAATTAGGCCCCTCTACAATAACCTCTCCTAGTTTTCACTATCTCTGAGGCATTTTCTTGTGGTTGTGAATTTTCACTTGGTGAAAAAGTTGTCAAATGCAAGTAGTTGAAAGTTGCAAAGTGGTGCAACTTTCGTTCTGCAACTCGTGTGACTAAACAAACTATTCCAAAAAAAAATTGTGGGTATGTTTACACTAGGCATGGTCCTCTTTCGCACCCAAACATGCTGAATCGCTCTGAGCTACATTCAACCGATAAAATCCCTTAAGATAAATGTTAGAAATTAGTAGAAGAATAGGGGTTTTTATTGAATTCTCTCCAAAAGACAAGTCACCAACCTTGGGCTCACCTTCTCAAGGCCAATTTAAACATCTTATATCAGTTTTCTAACCACCCTTTGAATTCCATTGACCAAAAACCTTCTTTCCAATCGATGACCCTTCTGGTGCAGGGGCACAAAGTTCATTTTGCAAATTTGGTCAAACAAGGTCTAAATGATAGGTTTCTAGGGTTTTGAGTCTTATTTTTGTTCAATAAGGTCATAATAGACCATATTTTAATGTATTGAGTCATTTTGGTTTGTTTAGAGTTCATGTGGTCACATTTTACAAATATTGTCAAATGTTATGTAAAAGTGCAAAAAAATGCAAAATTGGGAATACCAACGGTCAAGGGAGTTCAAAGGTTAGTTGATTCAGTTGAATCAGTTTTGTTTTGATGTGGAAGGGTTTAAAATAGCCTCACACAATTTGAGGCAGGGTTAGAAGCTTTGTATTGAAGATTGAAGCAATAATAATACAGTTTTCCTTGCAATTTATTTTGGTAAATTGCTTCTCCAACACTCTGTATGGTTTCGTATAGGAATATTATGCATTGAAATGCATTGTATTTTGTGAGGTCATGTGTTGGATTTGTTTTGGATTTTGAGTGACTGAATTTCATCAATTTTTAAAGTTTTTACAAGCATTCTTCTGGGAATGGGTTTGTTACACCTTTTTGAGTGTTTGAAAGTGTTCAAAATGCAAAGTTGAGCCATTCCACCAATAGAATAGGTTGTAAATTGGTGGAATGGGTACATTTAGGTAGTTTTCAATGTTGAAGTAGGTTTTTTGAGTAGGGAAGGCGATTTTTAGAGTTTTGTGTGATGCCCTAGTTGTATTTCATAAGGTTTTGGGGTTGAATTTGATGGTTAGAGGTTAGGGTCAATTGTAAAACCCTTGGATAGAGATTTGTGAAGGATGGAATAGATTACGTAGAAATATTAGAAGGTTTTTGAGGTGTTGGAAAGGTGAACCAAGGTGTGGAGTGTTGATTTCCAATAAACCCCTATGAAACCTAGCCTAAAATGTCTTAAACAAGGGTTTAGTGCTTTGATGCATTAGTGAAGGTTTCAGTGACTAAAAGTTGTTGATTCAATACATTTGTGATCTATTGAGAGTGTTGGAGTTGATTTTGGGAGTTTGGGTGAAGAACTTCACTAAGTTACTTTGTAAAAGTGGCTCATTTAGGCTAAAAGGCAACACAACAACAATGTTTTGAAGAATATGTTCCAAAGGAACCATATGATATTTTGGGATATGTTTTGAAAAGGCTTAAAGGGTGTTTGAAACATCTTTTGGTTTTTGGGTTTGTGGCATTCTATAAAAGATATGGCCCATTTTCTCTATTTGGAATGCTATAAAGCAAGAATGGTGGAATTATGGAACACGGTCAAGATAGGGTTTTGTTGATTGAAAGAGTGTTTAAATCAGTTTGAATTTTTATTGTTTTGAGGTTGCCTCCCTGCTCTGCATCACCTTCATATTCCCTTTTTTGCATATTTTTCAATTTTGCTACAATGACAACATTTGCAAAGTTGACAACTTGACCCCACAAACCACCTAACAACCTAATCAATGACTCAATACACATGTGACATGGTCAGTACATGACCTTATTACAAAATAAAACATAACCAAACCAAAAATGACAAAATTTCCTCATTGAGGCAATAAATCAACTAGGTATTCCTATAAATATTGAAGTTGTTTAGCATCAATCAATAAATATTCAAGACAAACCATGAAGGACAAAATTGATCAATGCTATGACTAACCAATTAATAAGTATACACATGAATAAGTAAATCATACATGTGAATAAGGGAAGCACAAGTACTCAAAAACATGTAAGCCTTGAAGTATACAGACAAATACATAGTATACACAAATTAATACAAAGTATATGCATGAATACAAGGTATACACATGAAAACATGTAAGTCACAAAGTATACAAGTAAATTGTAAAGTATAGACTTGAATAAATGTAACTCATATCTATTGAACCATGGATTTATAATGCAAATATGGATACCAGATCGATAAAAAGGGATTTGTATTAACCAAATTCGCCATGTAGGCATACACCTATATATGTCGAAATAAGTATAAAATATATATATAATAGCCATATAGGCTTACACAAATTCCATATAGGAATACAATGTCAAATATATCCAATACAAAATATGTACAAAAATGCCATATGGGCATACAACAAAAGGGCTCTAGAATCAAAAGTCATTACTCTGCATCCTCTCGAAATAAATTCTTTCCCTTTGATTTTTAGTCGGATGGGGATAGGTATTTCACTCATTTATTTTGAGGCCAAGGAGTGCTCCTGGTGCTCCTCCTAGGGTTCAGTTCATGGTCAAGCTTTATCTATTACAATAAGAAGTAAAGACATTAATATATAGAAACTATATTACAAAAAATGATATATTTGAGAAAATAATCACTTACCGACAGTAGAAGATCTCTCTCCTCATGGGAAAGATTCGCATGCTCATACTATGGTGTGTTGAAGCCCTGTACAAACCATCCAAAGAGAAATTAAACTACGAATCAATAATGGTTTGATTTTTCACTAACTAACAGTTATAACAATGAATGTAAGTTGAAATTTAGTAATCTACCTCATACCTCCTCCATGAGAGCCACCGAGGACTCTATAGTAGATGAAACATCGAGCTCCATTTCCCTATGCACATTTGGAGGTGTATCCGCTTCCAACATCTGAAAATAAAACAAAAAATTATTCAATCACAAAAACTACAATAGCAATCCACGTCATGGCTTATGATGTATGAGATAATTTTTTTTTTTTTGAGTACTTATTAAACTATATATTTTTGACTATCATGGTTACTATTTTCCCTATCCATAGCTTGTTCGAAAGCACCTATTTTTTATGCTTTTACCCATAGCAGCAAGGTGGTGAACCATTTGATAAAATGCTTTCGTAGACATGTATGATAATTTTGGTAGCATAGAGAAGGCAGTGAACTTTTTGAAAAATTCCTCAAAGAAATGGGGTCTCATTGCACGATGGAATTCCATTACAAACAAATGTGTCATGGCATTCCATCACCATAAGACCACATTTCTTTGAGTCATTTTTTCAAACAGTTCATTACCTTCTCTATGGTATTATGCTAGGATGGGGTGGATGGTATAGTGTGGTCTTGGTTATGAGATGGAGGGAAATCATGACATGAAGAGGGAGGGGTGGGGACATGAACAAGTGGAATAAAAGGTGAAAGGTTCCATAGATTTTTAAATTAAGGATGAGGACCTTGAAAAGAATTTGGAGGGGAATTTTGGCTAGAGGGTTGGTTTCTATTCATTAGGCAGTGAGCTATTTGAAAAAATACCTCACAGAAATGTGGTCTCATGGTGATGGAATGGTACTCCATCACCATGAGACCACATTTCTTCAAGTCATTTTTTCATACTACTCACTACCTTGACTATGATATTGCTTACTATTATGCTTTGATAGATTTTTTCCAAGAATCCATGTAGTTTGTTGGAAAGTACCTATTTTAGGCTTTTAGCCATAGCAACAAGGAAGTGAGTAGTTTGATAAAATTCTTTGGTACATGTATATATGGAAAATGTTGTAGCATAGAAAAGGTGGTGGACTGTTTGAAGAAATGCCTCGAAGAAATGTGGTCTCATGGTGTTGGAATGGCATTCCATCACCATGAGATCACATTTCTTTGAGACATCTTTTCAAACTACTCATCAACTTGTCTATACTATTGCTTACTATTATTCTTTCATATATTTTTTCCAAGAATCCATAGTTTGTTGGAAAGCACCTATTTTAGGTATTTAGCCATAGCAGCAAGGCCATGAGTAGTTTGATAAAATGCTTTGGTACACATGTGTGGAAAATGTTGTAGCATAGAAAAGGTGGTGAGATGTTTGAAGAAATGCCTCGAAGAAATATGGTCTCATGCTTATGGAATGGCATTCCATCACCATGAGACCACATTTCTTCAAGGAATTTTTTCAAAGTACTCATTGCCTTGTCTATGCTATTGCTTACTATTATGCTTTGATAGATTTTTTCCAAGCATCCATAGTTTGTTGTAAAGCACTTGTTTTAGGATATTAGCCATAGCATCAAGAAAGTGATTAGTTTGATAAAATTCTTTGATACACATTTATGAAAAATGTGGTAGCATAGAAAAGGTGGTGAGTTGTTTGAAGAAATGCCTCAAAGAAATTTGGTCTCATGGTGATGAAATGGCATTCCATCACCATGAGACCGCATTTCTTTGAGGCATTTTTTCAAACTACTCACTACCTTGTTTATTCTATTGCTTACTATTATGCTTTGATAGATTTTTTCCAAGTATCCATAGTTTGTTGGAAAGCACCCTTTGTAGGCTTTTAGCCATAGCAGCAAGGAAATGAACTGTTTGATAAAATTCTTTGGTAGACATGTATGGAAAATGTGGTAGCATAGAAAAGGTGGTGAACTATTTGAAAAAATACCTCAATGAAATTGGGTCTCATGGTGATGGACATAACCATGAGACCAAATTTCTTTGAGGAAAATTTTCAAACAACTCATTGCCTTGTCTATGCTATTTCTTACTATTATTCTTTCATATATTTCTTCCAAGCATCCATAGAATAGACAAGGCAATGAACTGTTTGAAAAGATGTCGTAGTAAAAAGTGGTCTCATGGAATGCCATGACAAGAAAATGCAATTGGAAGCTGCTCCTACTTATTACTTATGCTATGTGAATTAATTGCATCATTGCTTATCTTGACGTTCTAAACAACTATATTGTAGTTGAAATTGTTTCATCTATCAACATCTAGTTATTAGATATGGAATGTGAAGTAATGCTTTGAGTTTGAAAGATGTGCAATGCAATGTAATCAACAATATGAATATAAACTACACAAATATACTAATGCACAATTGATTAGTTAGGATCTTTATTCTATTACTTGCACGTAGGTTTATGTAAATCCATTGGCAGTGGGAGGTGTTCCCACGAAACCTCCAATATTAGCCTATTCAACATCCAAAATCAAATATTAGAATACCATTCATAAAACAATGCTATTAACATGTAATAAATTTATAATTGTTTACTAGTTACATACCTCAATGGTAGATGTAGTGGAGTAATAAGTGGGTGTAGGGTTGGTGTATCCAGTATCGACACTATGACCCTTAAATTTTATCAAATTCATAAAACTAAATTAAAGTTAATCTTGCATTTCAAAATTGATATTTAATAAATTAAATTTAATGAACATGCTAAAATTTACCTGAGTATTGATGCCATAGGCCTCATTCAAAATGTCAGCTGCCCTCACCATCCCCATAGCTACAAACTTATCTATGTAGCAGCCTCACGAGTGTCAGTGGGATCATGTGAACAAGTCGCTCCGCAAGCTTGACACAAATGTGGTTGAAGCCCACCACTCAAAGACTCCCCTAGATGGTGATGTATTATAGGGATGGCATGCTGGATGACACTTTGGGTCAAAAATTGATGGCCTGCAAAGTGTCTACCTCAACACTCTCCTTCACAATGGAAGGGATAATGAAGTGCTCATGAGGTGGCCTCGTGAGAGGTCATCTCGCTTGCCACCTAGGATCCTATTGTGCTCTAGGTCTATCTTGATCCGACCTCCCTCCTATCCCTTTGAAGTTCCTCATATCAAATAATTCAAGATTTTGTTTAGGATGAACTAACAGTATAATTTCCTCAAGAAATATTGCGGGACTTCACAATTTTTGCATGGTGGGTAATCAAAAACCATTTACCACCTATCCCTAAAAAAGTTCCTAATTTGTTGGTGGTGGCACCAATGGATAGGAAACCTCTTCACATTGAGGGTAAGATTTGCATTTGTGTGTGGGTTAGTGAATAATGAGCAAAAATCTAATTTTGTAATTTTTTCATCTTTTACTTCTTTATATGATAATTTATCTCGGTAATGATCCCTAGTCGCCTGCCTCCTATCTTTTCAACCAATTAATTGTTTACTAATTGAATCTACATGCTTTAACATTTCTTTGAGTGAATTTGCAAGCATCTTTCTTTCCATGGTTGAACTGTTTGGATCGTTCAACCTCATGATTAACTCCTTGATTTGTTTTTTATTGTTTCCAATTTCACTCATTAAGTTTTTGCTGAGTGCCAAGATGATGTTGAGAGATTGGTGGAGGAGATTGTTGTTGTCATTGTGCTTGTTGAGGATTTTGGTTATGTTGTTGTTGTTGTGCTTGTTGGGGATTTTGTTCCTCTTGTTGTTGTTGTGCTTGTTGAGGATTTTGAGGAGGGTTTGTAGGTTCATTAACATCTCCTAAAAATCCAAAAAATAAATATAAAAAACAACCTAAAACTAACAAATTCACAACAAAAAATAAACAATCCTTACCTCTCAAACCTCCTCGTCGATGTGGCAGCATCCTGGCGATGAAAAGCAATAGTTTGATGAAAAAATTGGTAAATGGTTCCTCCCAGAACATGGGCATGGAAATGTAGGGTTTTGGCTGTGGGCACAAAAAAAAATAGTCACAAACAAAGTGATTTCGAATTGCTTTTTCTTTTTCTTTTTCTTTTAATGCCTCATAAGATGAGCACCTTATAACACACTCGCATTATAATGTGATCACGTTATGGAATTTTTGTGGTTGAGCCTTAGGATTGACACACCAATCCATAATGTGATCACATTATAATGCGATTGCATTATAACGCACTCACGTTATGATCTTTCAAAATGTTTTTTCAAATTTGGCCACAAATTGGCCACCCATATTTTTGCACCTGCCCTCATGATCAAAAATAGTAATCATCCATAGTTCTCTTGTTCTTGGCTTTGCATGATGCTTCAATAACTTAACATTCATTACTACAACTAGGTGTGAATACATGAGTATAGTTATGTGCTTCTCAAAGTCCTCAAATGGAAGAATTAGACTATTCTTTCTAATCATATATGTTCAACACCAAGTTCCAAAAATAAAAACTGATCTTGTAGGATATGTGAGCCCATCATCATGTGTCATAGGTTGTGTTATATTTTTTACTTGAACACATCATTCCAACCAATAGTCTGATCTCTCTTCATTCCAATGTGGTGCAAAAACTGCATATTTACATGTCTTGGTTGTATAAGGTCTAAAATATGGCCATAGTTAAATGAGGTTTCCATTTCATCGAGTAAAGATGAATACACATCATATAAAGGGGTTATATATTAGGAAATACATGTATCTATGCACTCACTTGACTCACAACTATCCCACTCATATTTAATACAATTATGACTAAAACAAGCTAAATATTGCATCCAAATAGCCCATGTACTTGCATCTTTGATGATTCCCTAATTATTTGAGAATCCAATCTCTTTCTTACTTTACCTTCATCAACCAGAAGAACCTAGAAAATTCTAAATCAAGTGCCCCTCCTTGTGACAATGCATAGTTACACCACTCAACAATTAAACTTGCATCAATGAATACAATGCCACCTCTAATATTTAGTTGTTCTTTAAGTAGAGACCACTTTACACATACACCTCTCAATATTTCTCCCCTTTTCCATACGTAGCTTAAAAGACTCCAAATATGAGGTGTACCAATATCTGCATGCATTCCACTCAACCAATAAAACATACGATAATTCTTGAATTGATCGGTGCAATTATCTGACCAAATGAGATGTTGAACCATTGTAGTATATTTTTCCTACAAGAAGTCAAAAAAATTGTTAAAATAGTATTATACATACTTTGATGAATAAGATCAATCATCACTCATGCAAAAATGGTACTACCTGACTATCTTCCTATTCTATTTTGTACTATGAAGGGCATGTGTGTATGTGATTTGAAAAAAATAACCTAAATTGAATTGTAATATGGAGATTGGAGTTTATTTTGTGGTTACAATGTGTATTTTCTGTGAAATAAACTACAAATCTATGATATTTCCAATCGATAAAAAATCCTAACACATCTTCAATTATTGATCTAACGATGTAGACCTATGGATGTGTCTTGCATACATGGAAAATTTTAGTGGTGAATTTTTTCTAATTGGAAAATTGTAGGAATCGGCCAAGTCAAAATTGGTGAATTAATCACACACCCAATAGGGTGTCCAAATCGCCCGAATTTTATGAGCTATTGATCCAATGCATGTCCATTAGCCAACGATTTTTTTATGGGGCATATTTAAGCAATAAATTTTCCATAATAGACTACATGTTTCAAATGGACCCATTAATATTTTCACTTGGAATCCTAGAAGCATGTAATAAAACACCTACATATTCACCAATACTATTAAAACAACATTGTATGAGGACCCATTTCACCAATTAGAATTTATAGTTAGTTGCTTGTGAAGACCCATTTCACCAATTAAAATTCATAAATAGTTGCTTATGAGGACCTATTTTTCCAATAACATTTAAAACATAATTAAATGTGAGCACACATCTCGCCTTGACAATTACAACGTATCGTTGTATAAGCACACGAGATTCACCAAATTTTTAATATACCATTTAATAATCCCGTGGTATTCACCAAATATGGATTGATATAGATACAATCAAAATTGTCATTTATTCTTACACATTTTGTTCAGATTTGAGGTTCTCGATTTGGAAGTCACCAAAAGCCGAAAACGTAGACTTAAAGGTGAGTGATCATTTCTTCATAGTGTTATTAGTTATAATAATAAGATTTCTTTATCTCTTTTCCATTCTTGCTTCAGTCTTAAAGATGATATTGAGTAGGGAATGGGATCTATATTCTCTGTCGTTCTTAAACAAGAAGACATTTTTTTCCAACTTTATTCGAAGTGAGAGATCAATATGTCAAGAAGGAAGGGTAAGATTCCTCAGGGTAGTGAAGGGAATGGGAGGCCATCAAAAAACCCAAAACATAGAGGTACCATACAGTCTTACTTTGGAATTGGAAATGCTTCTAATCCATCAGATCAAGATGGGGATACATCATCAACTCTTCCACCAAATATTAATGAAGAAGGAATTAAAAATACCTCACCACCACCAGAAGGTCAAGGTGAGATTGTCATTGAGTTAAATCAAAATGTATCAAATGAGGATGAAAATACTCCAGAAGATGTTCCAAGGGATACCTTGGTTAGCCAGAATGAGATAATTGACTTGGATCAAGATGATGTTGGTAGAACTAAAAGAAAAGGCAAATAAAAAATGGGGCGCGAGTGGGAAATGACAAGGAATTTTCAATTTGGTTGGTTGTCAAAGTACCCATTCATTGTACTAGTGGGGTTAGCAAACAAAAAAGATATTGAAAAAGAAAAAAATGCAAGTGTATGATTTGTAGTTGGAAATATGGAAGAGACAAGAAGTTGCAACTAAAGCTTGACACTATAGAAAAGCATATCGGTAAAGTTTATGAAAAACAAATCATAGACGGAAAGGAACAATCAGTCATACAATGGAAATCAAAGGAAGAATGTCTTCATGTTAAGTATGTCACAGAATATGAAGAGAATAAGAAAAGAATGTTGAAGCTTGTTGCATGTCATGGTACACTTGAGGCTCAATTTGGAAAATAAATGAAAGGAGAAAATTTGTCAAAACTATTCAGATGAGTGTTGTTTTTCATATTTTTTCTAGAGGGCGTCCTATGATAGACTACCCAAAATATTCTAGTTTATTATCTTTTTGGGTGTTCCTCACTTTCTCTTCTCACATTGGTCAATAAATGTTGGATGGGAATGGAAAAACTATCTTGTTGCAGTGGAAAAGGAAGATTTAAAGGAGAAAGTAAAAGAGTCAAAATTCATTGCATTATCTTTAGATGAAGTTACTACGGTAGACAATACTTCTTGGGTCTGTTTGCATTTGTATATTGTAGAAAAAAATGTTCTCCAAGCTCATATTCCTAAAATGAATGACAATTCAACATCACAAAATCTATTTGAACTAGTCAAGAAATCTTTGAATGAAATTGTAGGTATGGATGAGTTGACAATTGCCAAAAAGTTGGTGTGTGTAGGACCTAATGGAGCTATAGTGATGCAAGGTCAAAGGAGTGGTGTTTGCACAAAGTTACAAACTACTTGTGTACCATACATGCTGGGAATTCACTGCATGGCCCACATAATGAATTTAGCATTCAAAATTGTAAGCAAGTTTCCTAGAGTATCAAAAGTTGAAAATCTAGTCTACAAGATCTATGCATACTTTTGTTGAAGTCTCAAACGTTTCACATAATTACAATTGAGGGAATAACACCAAGAAATAATCTTCTCAAGGATGTCGATACCAGATGGATCTCCTTACATTGACCAACACAATGAGTTCTTTTAGAATATCAATCCTTGATTGGAGTGATGTATGAGCATCAAAGCATAGTAGACAAAGCTCCTAACCTCTTACATAGGTTAAGCGATATAGAGACACTCTTGAGTTTAGCTAGTCTTCTCCCCATGTTGGATGTGATGAGAAATCTTGTAAAGAAATACCAAGACAAAACTATGTATATTTATGAATATGCTAATCTTTGTAAACATACATGCTTGACCCTTGATCAACTATATCTAGATCTAACACAAGAAGGCCCAAATTATTTCATGTGGTAGAAAATTACTGATTTGAATAATCCTGATAATTATTTATAGTTTAATGCAAGCAGGTACTTATTTATTTGTGTACGTGGATATGAGATACCAATGTACCATTGTAAGACAACTAGGTGCTCTAGCAAAGAAGTAGTTGTTAACGAGGAAGAAATTAACGACATTGTTAAATCTGTTAATGATAATTTGAAGGAAATTGTAAAATCTCTTTCCTCGGAGATTAGTGAAAGATTCCCTCGACATGACATACTTGAAGCCATGGGTATTGTGTATCCTCAATTTTTGGTAAACCAAAATAACCCAAAATATTTTCATGATAAAGTAAAAATCTTGATCAAACAATTTTCGAAAAGTGTAACATACAATGAGTAGAGAATAGAAGAAATTTTAATTAAAAATAAGCTTAGACAACAATGTAAGATTTTTTCAATAGCTATGAGGGACTAGTATGGTTCCATGGGCATGAAGAAGGCCTTTGAACTGAGATCAATAGAAAAGGTTTGGACAAACTTAGTTAGAGTGAAATATTGTGTGGTACAATATCAAAATATTTCAAACTTGCTAATTTATGTCAAATAATGATATTGGGGTCGATGGAGGATGAGAGAGTTTTCTGTACATTGACATTTTTGAAATCAAAGTTAAGAAATAAACTAGACAAGAATTTGGAAAATTTATTGAGGATGAAAGGAACTGTGTATAATGTCAAAAAATTTCCTTTTGAAAGGGCACTCACAATTTGGAGTTCCACATGCGAAAGAAGAGGGACCGAGTTGTGCAACACTCTAATTCCAAACATTGGTAATAGTGGTAGTGGTAGTGGCAATGGGAAAAATGACAGTGACACAATGAATGTCGAATTTGAGACGCAGGCCAAAGAAAATGAAGAGCAGACTCAAAATCAAGATGGCTCTTTAATTTTATCTTAGGTTGAATTTCAGTTTGAGGACCCTGACTCCATTTGGGAAATGGATTTGGAAGTGAATTAGCAGCTTTTAGGTATTTATACTACACTTCATGAATCAGTTTCCATTGTTCCAAACTATAGTTCATGATATTCTATATTGGATTCCATGAAATTGTGAATCATTGCACTTCATGATATTTTATATTATATTGTACTTCATGAATCATATTCGAAACTATAGTTGATTATATTTTATATTGTATTCCATGAAATTGTGATATTATATATTTATATATTGTATTCCATGGTATTGAAGTTGATATGTGATTCTGTATCATTTTTAAAGAACAACACTTATCACACTACTTATAAATTCCTATTGCATTGCCATTCACACAATCTTTGATAAATAAGATAATCCTCGATCATATTATTCATAATTCATGAAACAAGAACATGAGAGAGAAATGGTTTTTAATTTGAACCATTTTGTATTCAATTGCTAGTATTGTTATCAAAATTACATATGCAAACTGATTGACTCAAAACCTACGACAAAACTCTAAAATATTCTATGTATTCCCTTTAAAAATTTCTCTATGATCAATACAAAATAACAAAATAATACTTTTGTCCTTGAATTCCTTCTTATAGAAACAAAGGAGAAAAACAAGCTTTGGGCCAAAAGGATTAATATCCACGTGCTCAAAATTGTATCCACATACAACAAACATAAAAGAGAGAAAATCATAAAATATAGAAAAGAAAAAGAGTAAAGATCTTCCAAGTCTGCATCCTTGTCACCAAATTTAAACTAGGGAGAAAACAATATTTTATCCATACTTTAGCAAAAGCCTAATCTATATTGTTTCTAGGCTATGCATTGTATTTCTCCCATCTGTTACTCAACATATTTTCAAACTTAGACCCAAAATTGTATTTCCCAATCAAAATTGTATTAATCAAAAAAGGTTTGACAAGACACATACCCACCATATCATTACATAGGACTAGGCATTGTTGCATCTGGCCTCATTGGTTTGCTTGGCTTTGGTTGCATTCTAGATAACTGGGAAACCACCACCGCAGGCACTGTGAGTAGGATGGTTCGCTCGCTCCTCCCAACTCCTGGTATCATTCACAATCCATTCTTCTCCAACGCCCAACTCCCAATCCTCCTCATCCTAGGTCCACCTCTCCCCATCAAGACCCTCTGCCACTGAAAATGCCTTTGCCCATCCCTTAGATCGGTCTTTGAGAATACCTACTACATGTAGAAGGAAGTCAATGCACTTGTTTATCTCAACCCAATGATTTTTGAGCACTATGTGGTCCAACGAGCATAACAAAGGGCATTTTGGTACCAAAAATTCATTCCCATAGGCCCTGTAGTAGTGTAGTGGCATAGGGGTCATGAAGTTACCGTCAATGTTGTCCAATGCCACGTCAATATTTTCCATAAGTGAATGATAAAATATCATTTGGAATAAATTATTCCCTCGAGCTTTCGACACACCCATGTACATGAGCATTACTAGAAACATGGTGGTGATTTTTGGATTTGACCTGAGCTTGTGAGTTTCCTGCAGAAATTCTGGACCCAAGATCCCCTTCATCACCTGGAGCACTAGTGGGTGGTTGGACACCATTATCCCATTCAACCATTTCTCTGTGAATTTTCCATGGAATGCGTCCTACTGCTTCATGTAGTTTAGAAAGAGTGGAGTCTCCATCACCCCTTAAGAGAGTGTCAATACTTGAGAGCACAAAAACAATTGGGAAGAATGATCTATGCCACACCTATTTAAAGAAAAACCTTGTGCCGCCATATGGAGACTGTACCAATTATTAAAGGCCTTCGTGTACCACAACTTCAATGCTCATATCTTTTTGAGATCCTACCTCCATCTTCCCTGTTTGAGTGAGCTTAGAATTTAATGCTAAATGCAACATACGTTATTTCACCAATCTCCACCTTAAGTGCATTCTCAATTTCGAATCTTGATGCCCATCACCTCTGCGTCATCAATCACCTAGGTAGTCTCCATCGCCACTTTTTGCAGCCTGTCTGCTACCTATTTCCCTTCTTTGGGTATTCATCATGGCTTATTGTTGAAGTGTTACAAAGATACACTTTCACTTCAGTGAAGAGAGAAACCCAACGATGCAAAGATATAGCCTTAAGACTTAGTCCATTGCTTACCGCCGTAGTTGATTTGGAAATGAGAATTCTTTCAATGACTACAATGAAGGAAAATCCTTGATCATATTATTTATAATTTATTGGAAATCAATGAAGACAAATAAGTAATAACATAATTCTTGATCATATTATTCATAATTCATGAAACAAGTACAATAGGAGAGAAATGGCTTTGAATTTGAATAATTTTGTATTCAATTACTAGTAATACTATCAAAATTACATATGAATATTTGATAGATTCAGAACATAAGACAAGAATCTAAAATTCTCTCTATATTCCTTTACAAAATTCTTTGTGATCAATACAAAATGATGAACCTGTACTTCTGGCCTTGAATTCCTTCTTATAGAAACGAAGGAGAAAAACAAGCTTTGGGCCAAAAAGTGCACGTCTCTTTTCTAATAGACCGATACCAAATACATTCCCTTTTCAATTATATTTGCATTTCCAAATGGAGGGAAATGTTACATGAGACAAAAACCATTTTCATTTATCGATGGAGATCATATTCTGCCTTCCAAAAGGCATCTTCAGGATGATGTAGCAATATCCATGAGCTCCAAAATTGTATCCACACACACCAAGGATAAAAGAGAGAAAAACATAGTGTAGAATAAATAGAAGAGACAAAAGTCTCTCCACGTCTGCATTCTTTTCACCAAATTCAAATTGGGGAGAAAACAATATTTTATCCATAGTTTAGCAAAATCCTAATCTATACTGATTCTAGGCTATACATTGTATTTCTCCTATTGATACTCACCATATCTACAGACTTAAGACCCAAAACTGTATTTTTGAATCCACAATGCCACATCACCACATTTATCATCAATTTTCATTACTGAGAGGATACAACGTTTTGCAATACTTCAACATAGGCTTAATTTATAATTTTTTCAAGCCATGTGTTGTAATCCTCCTCACTTGGCCATTGCATATCAAGAAACTTCTATACTTTTATGTTATGCTGGTTGTACCTTGCATCAATTAGCACCCTAACCTCTTTGACAAATGTGTCCATCCTCATCTCTATTTCTATCATATGATATATGTTAGGATTCAACATAAAATAATCAACAACACTTAGCATCATCTTAGAATGAGGAAGCAATTCTCCCAACTCTTGCTCCCATTTGGAAAAATCCTTTAATTGACCCTTGTTATTCAATATATTAGGCATAGTAAACCCTTACATTTCTTTGAACATTCTCAATTTATTTTGGAGTTGCATTCCTAGCTTTCCATGAAAAGTTGTGATTTCATTTACTAAATCAATGGCGTTCAATAAATCAAGAATGTTGGTGGGAGCTTAGGGTCTTCCTGCATCTGAGGCATCATTTCTTTCAATGTTCCTACCCTAGCACTCAACTTATTCCACTTAGTTTGGAATGCTTTTTGAACTTGCAAGTATTTCTCATTTGCCTCATGAATATTTTTGTAGGCATCCCACACATTATCAGCTTTATTTAGCAATTTTGCTACTCATGTTTTAACACATGATAAAAAATATCATAAGCCACTTTGACTGCCTCCATTTTTTCTTTCTTTTTGTTTTCTTTCTCTACTTGCACTTCCTACTTCAAGCTCTGAATTTTTAGTGACAAGGTTTCTCTATCTTGTGCTGACAAATCTGAAGTAAAACTTGTTAGAGAGGGAAAAACCCTAGATGTACTAGAAGTAGTGGAAAGTACCTTGTTGTGTTCATCCATCAGTTTATTGTACTTATGCAACAATTTTTTATAATTAGCTTCTGTGATCTAGGTTGCGTCTTCACCCAACATGGCAACATGCATTGTCAACTATGTAGCTATCATTTCAGTAGCCCTTTTAACAACCACAACTCCAATCTCTTTCTCCATAGACTTTATCACATCAGGCTTCCCAGTATTTGGTGCCATAGACCAAATAACAAGTGTATGTAACTTAGGACTAAAGCCTAAGCCAAAAAAATTGTTATCAAAAATCTCCTCAGAGATGGAGTCATCTGGATCTTTCCTGATTGCATCTAATGCAATGGTTGATGATAGTTCCCATCCAGGCAATAGTAGAATCCCACTTCCTTTTACTAGGGCTATTGTACCTTGTGGTGACATAGCTAAAATTTCCTACATTATTTTTTCTTCCTCCTCCTTCTCAGCTTCATCTTGCAAAGAAAGGTCAACCTTTCCTTTTGCCTCTTCTATTCTCTTTTTTATATCAGAGGATTTCAAATGGGTAACAAAATCTCTGAATTCTTTTTTTTGAACAAAAGCATCATCACACATGAAATAATCACAAGCCTTTATCTTGACATCATCATCCTTGGCTTCATTATACCCCCATTTTACAATTCTGTTGGGAGGAAAATCAATATTCAAAGCATCTTCTTTAACAGGAGATGGGAATATTTGATCGACTTCCTCCTCCATTGGGATGTATCCTGCAGATACCTCAAGTGCATATCCTTCACTTCCTTGCTTTGTTTCACAATAAGTCACCAATGGGATGACTTCTAGTTGTTTTCCTATCTCCTTAGCTTGCACTTCAATGCATTGAGTAGAAGATTGAGCCACTTCCTCCTCCACTGGTATGTATTCTACAGATACCTCAGGTGCATATCCTTCAACTCCTTTCTCTTTTCACAATAAGTAACCAATGGGGTGAATGTAGGCTATTTGTTTGTCTTGTTAGCTTGTACTTCAATGAATTAAGTAGAAGATTGACTTGGTTTGGTCCTTATTTGTGCTTCATAATTTTGTCTAGCCACCGTGGCCCTTATTTCAACTAGATTAACCTTTTCAAAGAAAATTTTGTCTTCAAAATCTCCAAGCATCAATTTTTCTTGCACAAATTTGTCCTATACCTCAGAGTAAGGAATAACGTAGAAATGATTTTCTTTTAACATCTTCTCCCCAATTGCAAAAATTATCTTCCATGTACTTTTTCTTTTTGCAACTTTCTCATCAGAAGACATGTTTCTGATCACATCCTCTTGATAGAGGAATTGATGATGTATCCCTGATAATCCTCCAAATCTTCTCTCAATAGTAATAACCTCATTAGGGTCACAAAACCTTTTAATATCTTCTTTCATTCTAAGATTGTTTAATAGAGAGCCAAACCTCTCAAGGCCTTCCTTTGAAGTGCGAGTGAAATAGGAAAAACCATAGTAAGGGTTTACCATAGATGCCTTCCTTTATTTTCTATTTCTAAAATGTGCCTTATCCATGGCATCAAGTTGTCACATTATCTCCATGAAGGCTTGTCGGTCTGACATATATATTGGTAGCTTGTGGGGTGGCACTAGGGATCCATAAATTATGATTGTAGTATAGTCATATTGGAGGTACCAATCCCCCCAATTGAATTTGTGTGCAGTGCCCTCCTCATACTCCATAGGCCTCACCATTTCTTTCACACCTTTTGAGATTTTTTAAATGGGCTTTAGGCCCAATTGCTCCAACAACAAACAACTTGAAAATATTACAAAACATAGCATAAACATATTGAGAACAGTGCACATCCCACAAATGGGTCCACATTTGCATGCAGGAAAGACATTATCCATGTTATCCCTTTCTCTCAATTTCATGAATTTTCTAAACACCATTCTGCCTTTCCACAACAACATACACATCAACAAAGAATAGTGTCTACATGACAATGGAGGGATTGCATATTTCAAGTTAATCAAATCCTCATGCAAGTGTTCAACAATATAGGAAGCATAATCCCAAACCCTATTTTGATACTTATTCTGAGTATCAATTGCTAAAACCATCAAAGCAACATCCATTTTTATGTCAAAATTCTTGTGTAGGACTTGACATAATGCATATTTTATAATTTTGAAATAGTCCTCAAAATAATCACAATCAAATGGTTCTAACTCCAAATGACTAAAAGGTACAACGTTCTTCTTGAGATCACATCTCTCGTGCCTTGGCAAAACATTCTTTCTATATGAAAACCTTTTTTTCTCATATTCATTATATAGTTTATGAAAATTAATGGATTCAGAAGCAGATGGATTTAAGATAAAAAATTCCATTATTTGACTCCCTAAAATTTCCAACATAGGAAGAAAATTTGGAAACCTTTTGATTGTCCTATCAGTTGGATCATAGCACCTAGCCAATTCAAGCATCAGGTCCACCTCCACAAACACATTGGGGCACACCAATTTTCCAATGTCACAAGTCCATAAGTGACAGGTGGGATGATTGGAAAATATCCTCTTGAAAGTATATATAAATAGATCCCAACCACTCTGTGGTAGCACCACATCACCAATCCCAACAACCAAATCCTCAAAATGAGTTGTCAATGTGCCCTCACCAATCTTTCTCTTTCCAACTGGCTAAAGTTTAACCTCTGCAGCTGGGTCCTTAGAGGCCTCTTCCATGAAACAAGGGTAATTTTTGTTAATATCTCTCTTCTTTGCAAGTTTTTTAGGTCCTGTGTCAGGCTTAGGACTTTTAACAACTCTCTTCTTTGCAATTTTTTTAGGCTGTGTCAGGCTTAGGTTTATCATCTTGAGGCTTAGGCCTTTTAACCCTTTTTTGGGTAGGTTTTCTCTATCATTTGGCTGAAGATTCACGAAGCTCACTCATTGTTACAACTCAATAAAACTAGGGTTCCAAGATATCTATGAATTACAATTATATTCTTTGAATTCATAGGGTTTAGAATCAATTTCAAACAAACTTCACTCCTTTACCCCCAAACCCTATGTATAATGACTGAAATAATGAAATTACCATACTAAACAAAGAGCAATAACCCTAAATAAAAAACCCTAGCGACTAGCTATCTACTCACTTTCTCAATTACCTAGTGCTACAAATTACTCACAAAGGTGCAAAATTCAACTTACCCAGGAAAATTAGTAGCTTGTTCTTTGAAAATTGCTTTCCCTAGAGCTCCACCTTCTTCTTCTCTTCACTTAACCAGTTATTCAGCTCTCGAGGATTGGAATTATGGAAGAAAACTGATCAACAACCCTCTTTACGACTCAAAATTATACCATCTTCTCCATTAATGTCTGATAGATAGCTCACTTGAGTGAACCACCAAACTAACAAGTTTTCATTCACGTTTAAACTCCAACCATTGATCTTCTTTGATTAAAAACATGATGCATGGTCCTCCTCGACCACCACTTTATGCTTTCCCAAGTGCGTTTTAAAAGAATGACGATACCCTAAGGACTCAAGGAGTTGTCGGGCAGCCCTTTAGAACCCCATCGCTCATCATAGTAATGCTTTTAAGTTAAGTCCATACTTTTGCGATGAGTGACAACACCTTAGATGGAAGGAATATTCTGCATTATATTCTCCATCACTTTTCGTCGAAGTGTTACAAAGATACACTTTCACTTCATCCAAGACATAAACCCAATGATACAAAGATATAGCCTTAAGGCTAAGTCCATTGCTTATCATCATAGTTGATTTGGAAATGAGAATGCTTTCAACGATGACCAAAATAAGTGATGGCACCAGATACAGACATGTGGCAAGATCACAACCCACCATTCCTTACCTTATTATCACTCATCACAATAATTGAAATAAAGAACAAAAAATTTCTACGATGGCATTGTATAAAGGATAAACTCGGGTTCATCGCACTTCGCTGAAGTGGAACCAAAGAACCGAAAGATCTTCAACGAGAAGCGATATGAAAGGAAACAAGCATACCACTCATCGTGTAAGTGAGACATGGAGACCAAACACCTTATGCGATGTGTGATACAAGTAACGAGAGAAAATCAAGGCTCATAACTCATCGTGGTAATGAAACCGATGGGTTGAAGGATTTTGGCGATGAGCGACACAAGAACTTAAGTGGCAGAAATATGCACATGCATAAAGTTTGCTTTAAAAGAGGGACCACCTAGGAAGAACGTAGGACCAAGTCTTAAAAACTTAAGAACATTTTACGCAAAGGAATGAAATGATGTAAAGGCCAAACAAAGCCGAATTATCAACCTCATAAAAAAGTTGAATTCTCAGACCAAACTCACCAAAGTAATGAAGGAAATATGTGCGATGGGTAAATAGGGAACTCTAACCAAAAGGGGTTGGTAATAGAATGAACCCAAAGGCCTAAGATATAACTGAGACGACTTGGAACCAACCATAACAAGTCAACAAAGGATTAGACCAAAAGACAAGGGTTTAGACAAGGGAAAAATATACTAAGTAAAAACCCACCCCTAACATAAAACCTTAAACTCTATCTTTGTAATTCAGACCAAAAGCCACCAAAGTAAGGCATATTAGATTAGTGGAACAAGACATTTTGAGGGTTCGACCAATGATTCATCACTCAACTCAATTCTTAATAACATATTAACAATAGTAGAATAAATGAACATCAACAACAATAATAATATAGATAATTGAACATCAAATGATAAAATAAATAAATAATAATACAAATAATTGAACATCAACACATTACTGAAGTCAAAATTTGATCTTTTTTATTGATTTTCACATGAAGGAGTACATAGAGGCATTGGAAATACATAATATTTCCCAAAGACAACTTTGCACAAAGTTGAGTTGGAACTTGGAAACTCATATTATCAAAAATCAAATCATTGTATCACCTTTTCTAGCGACTTCCACTCTTCAGGTGGTGGAATTGTCATTTTCCTAACTGATGTTGTTTGAATTGAAGTTTTGTTAACATTTCATGATTGTCATTGAAACCTGTCTTGAATTATTCAATAAATTTTGCATTCAAGGTTATCAGTGGTTTGATGGAATCCAAATAGTTCACCACATCTTGGTTCTAAGGAAATTGGTCCAAATCAATCTTCCATGCACCCTCCATCTTCTTTCTAAAATCATCCTTTCCAATGAATTGCTCATTTGTGTCAAAAGCCTCCAGAAAACCAAGCTCTTTGAAGTTCCTTACCTTTTCATCCACCACCCTGATCTTGTCTGCAACCAAATGCAAATACTCCTTTGTTTCACGCATTCTCGAACACTTTTTAATGATAGATGAAAACTTCATTGAGGTAGCAATCTGATTAGTAATCCCTTTTGATTTCAAATCATTGTCATTGGCTTTGTAGACTGTTTGTAGAACTTGATTTATAGATTTCTCTAATGCCAAAAAAATTTTGTTGTACACTTAATATTTGTTGAGCTTCTTATAATGTAGTCTAATAACATCAATTGATTGAAACATGCCACACAAATGATCAATCCTCTGCATTATTTCATCCCATATCATTTATTTCATATGCCTCAACGTATCTCTACAAAATGAAAATAACTTATTTTGACAAGAGTTAATTTCTTTTTTTGCTTCCATCAGCTCTGCCTCCAATCTTTCATTTCTTTTTCTCTCTTTCTCCAAATTTTGTTCCCATTGTGCATTTCTAGTCACAATGCTTAGTCTTAATTTTTTTGAAGTGGATTTTCCTTCATCATATTTCGTGTTGCTCTCATCTAGCCTTTGCTTTAGGTCATTCACTTCTCTCTCATTTTGTTTATCCTCTTTCCTTGTTGATGTAGAGGCAGATTTTTTTATTCTTTTTTCTAATTCATTGCTCTTGTTATTTGTTGCTTTCCTCTTTGCTTTCTCATTTTCTAGGTCTACCTGTAACTTTTCTATTTGAGTTTGCAACCTTTTTTTCTCTCTATCATGCTTTAGCAATGATTTGTACACCAATTCATTGTTCTTCTTTGATACATTAATTTTGTCATTATTTTCCAATCCAGAAAAATCTAATTAAAAATTGGTCACCTAGTATTCAAATCGATCCATCTAATTTGTTGGTTTATTTTGAACTATGGGAACAATAATTGTGTACTCCATGATTTCTTTATCTGTTTCGAATGTGGGTAATATCATGGTTGTTGCAGGATATGAAGTTACAATAGAAACACTCCATCAGTTGCTTCTTTTATTTTTTATACAAGTCTGATTTATTTTTAAACTCTTCAATGAAATCAAAACCTAGGGACATAAGAACAATGGAATGCTTGAATGGTGAAGGAATAGGAGTGCTTGTAGTTTCTAATGATATCACAACCACACTAACTAGCAATGGGCGAGCTCTTGGAAATAAATCCTTTGTGGTGGATCCATTAATAGTGTGACTTGGACCTATCAAAATCCTTTGCCTCTTGTGTATGCCTTGATCACCTGGTGTTTGTGTGGTATCTTGTATTGTTGTCCACTTGTGTGTAATTTTTTTTTGTAGCACATGTTGACCACTAATATTACTACTACCCATACCATCGCCACCAGTGGTAGTTCCAATTGCACTAGGCTCTCCACCATGGTCATGTCCTAGTTGTGATTGGATTTGACAATGAGGATTAGGATTTGAAGCTCTAACAAATTGAATTGTTTCAATTGTACTTGTATTCCCTTGGTCTAATTTTTCACCTCCAAAACCAAGGCCAGATTTATCAACTATTTTTCTATGCTCTACATCTATTACTATCCAAGGACCTTGTATTTCAAACCCCAAAGGACCACCTTCATAACCCATTTTTTCAGCTATGGATGCTCCTAAAGTATATGCTTACTTTGTGGCCTCACTTAAACTAGGTTTGAAATTGACATGGCTTTGTTCTTCCCTATCATCATTAGATTCATCATCAAATTCTTTATCTTCCTATTCATTGGGATGCTCTATATTCCACAATTTTCTAAACTCATGATCTTCTTCGTTATCTCCATAATTTGCAAGAGCTCTTGGATCACCTAGCTCCTCCCTCATAGACCAAAAGGTAGTAGTTTTTTATCGTGACCAATTTTTATCTATAAATTCTTTATCTAGAGAATTTGGTATTTTTACTTTACTAGATAGTTTATCACTTTTTTCATAAAAACTATTGTACCTCCTAATTGTCTTTCAATGCAATACCATAATTTATGCTAACAATTTTTCAAAAGAAATACCATTGTCAACAACACTTTGCTCCATTGCTATTTTGACATCATCCCAAGAATCTTTGTTTCTCAAGTTTTCAAGCAAGGGTTTACTTTGATGTAGAATTTTATTTGCAACATTCTTATTGGCCACAATCATTTCTTTAATGGTGTCACGTGGATCATATTGCCAATGATAGACAACATCAAAATTTTAAAAATTCAAAAGATCATGTGCCACCTAAAATGATTTTCTCTCAAATGTGATCCCTCCACATGAAAAAAGTAAAGAAGGAAATAAGGACTTCTTCCCTTGATTGAAAAAGTGTAGTTCATCAGTACTCTTCATCTTCCTTACATATTCCAATGCAAAAACCCTTTCTATCACATGTATTGGAAGTTTGTATGGCTCTACTCCCGATCCATAAAATCTTAGCACAATATATTCTTCCATTAAGTACCAATTATCCAATTGTATTTCTTTTCCTAGTTGAATGCAATTTCTACATGACATAAGCAATCTAGGAATTTGAGTATTTATAATTCCTTGATGCAATGGAGCCAAAAAGTAGTCTACAAAATGATTTTAGTTCATTTGAGAATCATGCATCACACCATGCCACTATTATCGTTAATAGTCTAAAAAATTATAAAAACTTGGTTCTTATATATTTTTGTAATATGTCACCTATTTTAGAGACTTCAAAAGACAAAAAATATATTATAATTAGTATGTCTTAAATACATCTATGTACAAGATGCCGAGAGATATCAATCTTTAAGGTCTATACTATATATCTTGACATTTTAGGGTTAGATGTATCAATCTTTAAGGTCTATACTATATATCTTGACATTTTAGGGTTAGATGCATTTAAGATATATATTCATGTTAAAATCATAAATATTATACTATATTAATTAATTATTTGAAGCTATTATGAATTAATCTATTTTTAAATATATACAATTATGGGTATTCCTTCAATTCAATTATATAGGTAAATTTTTAATGAATATTGTTTTTTAATATATATCTAAACTACTATATACATAGACACATAAATAAGGTAATTAATAGATAAAAATATACGTACATTATTTATTTTAACTTTTAATTAAGAGTTACTTTATTTTCCCTTAATAATGCAATAAATCATAATTTAAAAAAATAAAATGAAAAAAATCACTTTAATTTTTACTTCAATATTTATTTATTTCCTATATGATTATCAATTTTAATATGTATTTAATAGAGAAATACATAGATAAGAAAATATATAAGAATTATTTATTTTAATATTGAATTAACTATTATTTTATTTAAGATATTATTTATTTTGAAGAGTTACATTTTTGTTTCACTTTACCAAATATTTTGTTTAATATGAAACTAATAATAGTATGTTTATGATTAAAAATTAATAAATTGACATGTAAATGAGTCTTAAATTTAAGTAAGAGAATTTAAGTAATGCATTTCTTTACTGTCACTGTTTTTTTGAATAAAGTGGATAAAAAATTATTGCATCCATAAAATCAATAGTACAAATCAATCAGGGTCCAAAATAGGCACCTTGAGGTAAAACCAAGAAACCCAAAACCCACAAATAGTCCAGAAAAATAGAGCACAACCAGACCACCCAACATGAAACATTAGCTACCCATGTCCTCCAAGACAAGCCTCTCAAGATATTGGGAATAATTCTAAGATAATTTCTCCCATCCATCAACCTTCCAACCACCAATATGCTCAGAAGCCCATTTGGCCAAACACTCAACAACCCTATTCCATTCCCAAGGGATATGAATGAAGGAAACAAACTTCAACATGGAACTCAAATGCAAAATATGCCTAACAATAGAAGAAATTTTCTAATTAACCCATCCAACTTCTAATCAAACAACAAATTGATCATAATTTGAGAGTGATTAACATATAATCTTGCACCACCCAAGAGCACAAGCTCTCTGTATAGCTACCATAATCACCAAACCTTCCATGAGGTTGTTGGATTGCTGCCCTTATGAATGGAAAAGAATAAAATGTCCTTGCCAGACCTATCCCTTCCAATACCACCAATCCTAGTAGCCCCAAGGTTACCCCTTGGAGAGCCATCAATATTGATCTTTAAAACATCACCTAAAGGAGGGGACCATCCCCCATCTCTTTGAACCTTCTTTTTGTCCAAATAATGCCTTTGAACATAGAAAGACTAAAGTGTTAGACCACGTAGGCCCAAACTATTCACAATCTCTTAGTCTTTCCTTTATAAAGGAAAAGAAACTTCAAACATAGCTTCCAAATTATCTTGAATCATAATGACAATTGTTTGCCAAACTTGTTGAATCATCAACTTACTACCTCGAAAAATATCATGGATCCTCTCTAGCCAAATCTATCAAAGGATGAAAGTGGGACCGATATTCCAAAAAATCTATAGGAAAGAAACTTTTGTTGGAGGCCTCCGTAGACTATTCCAAAAATCAATCAGAGAAGAAGAAAGAACACAAGGCTATTTCCAGATACCCCACCAAAAGTTCCAAATAAGCATAGAAAAAGGGAATCAAAAGAGCAAGTGAGATGAATCCTCCTCGAAGAAGCCACAAAGATAACATACTGAAGGACCTAGAAAACAATTCTTGTGAAGATTATCCCAATTCAAACATTTATTCCTTGGAAGAAAGCATCCATAAGAAGCAATTACACTTGGGCCAAGAAAACTTATTCCAGATATTTTCCACCATGAAACTTCCAACCCCCCATACTTTTGATAATTCAAATCCTAATAGCCACTAACCACCAAGTAGACCCCGTTAGGATCAAGACTCCACACGGAAATATCCTTCTCCCTTATAGAAATACACTATCTACCAGTTGGAATATTACTTAACTCAACATGGTCCTCTTCCAAACCCCCAACCAGCCACTCATTAGGGTCCTTCCATCTAGACAGTTCCACTTTTCCATAAAAGTGAATAGATTTTAAATCCTCAATCCGAGACCAACTAGCCTCTAGGAAATAATGAAAAATATCTTGTAGATGAGGATGCTTGGACATGATTGGGGAAAACCATCCAAAGAGTCAAACCAAAAGAGATTATTTGACCCCCTATTGCAAATCTTTCTTAAGTATTCCTCAAACCACAAAGCCTTTACCCAAGAGCGAAAACTGAGGAACCTCCTTCTTCACCACCCCCTTCAAATATTTGTTAGAAATAATCTTGGCCTAGACTTGGTTTTTTTTAGTGCACCATCTCAAGTATAACTTGGCAGATAAAGACAAACTAGAAAGGCCATCCTGCCACAACCCAACACCTCCAAGCTATTTTAGTCTACAAACGGTCTCCCAATTCACAAGACTCCACTTCAAGGATGCCAAGCTGCCAGCCCAGAAAAGTTTCCTAGCGAGAGAGTCCAACTCCCTAATTAAACTTAAAGGAGGAACATGTAACATACTATAATGTTGTAAAATTACACCCCTTGCAATTTCACCTACATTTTCGCATCCACTTTAGTGTCCACTCCCTTAGTACTTGTGTAGGCTCATTTTAGCGCTTTTCCCTCTCAAGATTCTCAAGACCCCTTTTCAATAGCTACCTTTTCACATCATCTTTGCATCAAACCTTGTGATTTTATCATTTTCATCATTTATAGCATGGTGTTGAGACACTAGCATTCTACACAAATGTTTTTGCATCATGCTAGCATCCCATGACATTTTGACATTCAAACAAATATTTTTCGGGTTCCTTTCCATTTGTTACTTACCTTTATCAGTGGTAATGACTTGGGATGCCTGGTAATGGCCCGAGAACCTTATTTTCCCTCCTATTCTCTCTTTTAAATCTATCCTTTCAATTCTATTGCTCTCTTTGAGCCTTTCTCTCTTGGATACACTCTCTTTTCTCTTCTTGTTCTCTTTCTCTTAGGCTTGCACAACTCTCTTTCTTGCTACAATAATCTTAAGCTCTTATGTTCTCACAACACTCTCTACTACTCTCTTGGCTCTCATAGTTCTCTCCCTCTCTCTCTCTCTCTCCCTCTCTCTCTCTCTCTCTCTCTCTAGCTTCCTCAAGCCTTGTAGGTGATATCTTACTTGTCTTGTGTCTTTGAGCATCTTGGGATTTCTCACATCCCTTGTCTAGGCATTATACTTTCTCATGTATTTATATATTTTAGTGTACTGGTTCCTCTATCTATCTATCTAGCTTTTCATGGAGGTGGGAACACCGAAATAGGGAATTGATTGAGGCAAGCCCCCAAACAGCCCCAACGATTTCCTTTGGTCTCATGTGTGCAGGTATTGATGAAATTCATTTGTTGGAGGCTTCATTGCTTGGTCCATTGTGAGAAATTCCTCTATCCTCCTTAGTCTTGTCACTTATATATCACTTAGTTTAATTTATTTCACTCTTTTTTATAGTTTTTTATTTTCCTACATTCTCACAGAGTTCTTAGCAATAAAATTAGAAGTAGCCACTAAGTTGTTTTCTGAGATATTCTTAGTTTTTGGTCCGTACAAGATGCTAGTGTGTTGTGTTGTTGTTTGTATTCCAAGATACCTATCTTTGGCCAAGAACATGTTGGTCTATCCAAAAAACCTCTATGATCTATTCATTCAGATGTTTGAACTCTCATTGAGGTAGATTGAGGTAGTTTAGGGCAGTTCATTCCCTGGGATTCTGTTGGTAATTAAGAGACTCATGAGCATCGAATCCCCCTTCCCTACACATACAATTGTAATTGGGAAGAGCTTGCATCATATAATTTAGAAGCAACACCCAACCTACAAAAGATAACCATCTGTGAGTCTAATGGTTCACTTTCACACGAAACTTGTGTAAAATATTCTTCCAAGAGCCCCTGAAGTTGCAAGATATACATCCAAAACCTTACAAAAATTAGTAGCCTCTTTGATCTTAGCCAAACCCATCAAAGAAATATAGTTGAAAAATTGCAAATGTGATTGAGGTAAGGAATTACTCCAGTTCCTCCCATGGATCAAACCTTGATTAACATGGATCTTAATAACTCTCCCGAAAGCTTCAACCATGAGAATAAATTAGTATGGAGATGGAGGATCCCCTTGATGAAGAACTCTAGATTCCCTTAACAAGGGGTATGGTTCCTCATTAACCAACATAGAAGGAAGATGACATGATAAAACTCATTACCCACATAGTCCACACCTCAAAAAAACCAATAGAATTTATCATTATGGATTGTGGAAACTTGATAGCATTGAAAACCAATAGCCCAAAGCACTTTTTACATAAAGGACTATTTGACCCTATCATAGGCTTTTTCCATGTCTAGTTTGATAAACATAACTTTTTCCTTATAGGATTCCATAGAATGGATAGTATCAACCACAATAACCACACCATCCAATATTTTTCTGTCAGCCACAAAGCCTCCTTGTTCCTTAGAGACCAACTTGCTAATCCACTGCTTCATCTTTTTGCAATCAACTTGGACAAAATATTTTAGACCACTGTACAAAGGGCTATGGGATTGAATAAAATTAGCCTATACACCCCATCACACTTGGGAATAAGGGTAAGAAAAGTAGAATTCAAAGCCTTCAACATCTGTTTATTCCTTTGAGATTCACACACCACCTCTAATAAGTCGAAGTTTATGATTTCCCAAAATTCCTAAAAGACTTCAATCGAAAAACTATCAAGATTGGGAGCCTTTCCTTTCTTCATCTAAAAAATATTACCCTCCAATTCTTGTAAATAAATAAGGCTCATAAGATTCTCATTCATTTCCTTAGATACGAAAGAAGGAATACAAGAAAGGATATGATTTTCTTCCTCCCTCACATCAAGAGAGTCCTCTCTAAACAAAGAGGCAAAGTACTAAGAGTGGAGATATCCCCTCGAAAAGTCAGATGACCCCCCTAGAATTCACAAGATATGGGATCAAATTACCATGTCTCTTGGTCTTCACAGAGTTAAGGAAAAAATTAGTGTTTTTATCCCCTTCTTGCAACCACTCAACCCATGCCTTATGTTTCCAATAATCTCCTCATGCTGCCCACACTCCTCCATGAGAGATTCCTCAAATAGTCCATGCTATCTAATCCCATGAGTAATGGCATCCAAGATAGCTTGAGAAATAGCCTTAGCATGAAATATGTTCCCAAAACATTTCTTACTCCACCTTTTGAGTTGATACTTCACAAACAATAATTGATTGACAAAAGAGTGTTTTGTTGTGTTAAAAGTAGGTCTACCATGTTGCCATCACTCATCCATATGGTCCTATAGAGAGGTTTCTCACAACCACATAAGTTGAAACTTGAAAGAGGTATTACATGAAAAAATAGCCCAAGAAGCAAACAACCTAGTTGTCGAATGGTCAGAGCCCCTCTAATCCATAATCTCTGAGTTAGAAGACCAAGATCCGCCAATCACGATACAAGAAACCAAAAACCTATCAAGCTTCTCAACAATAAAATCCTTACCAAACCTCTTATTTTTCTAGGTAAATTGACCATTTCCAAGTTTTATGTCCACCAGATTTAAGGCAAAAATATTCTCTTTAAGAAGATAGGTTGACTGCTCCAACCTTAACATTCAACCCTTATTTTCCTCCAACTCAGTAATAGCATTAAAAACTCTTGCAACAATCTATGGATAAAGAGAAGAAATACTCCAGATAAATCGAATATGAGACCATAGACTCTACTTACCAAGTATGTCAAAAAACAACCTCTCTAGACGACGCACTTGTAGAAACCATGAAAAAATAGAAAACTTACTAGAAATCCACCGAAGAGGGGAAATATTCAGTGGGTTCCATAAGAAAGTGATAGTTGAAAAATGGATGGTTTATGGTTTAGGACATAGAACACCACTTTTCTCTAGCTAACATTCAAGGATGCACTAGAGATCTCAACCCAAGAGTGAAATAAAGGTAAGAGATCTGTTAAGGGATTGTCCTAGGGGCTGATTAGGATCTAATGGGGGGTTCACCACCAAGTAATAAATTGGAAAGAATAATGCAATGTAAGATGTAACACTAAACCCTAGTTTGATGTAATGACCTACAAAATGACCTAGAAAAGTGTGTAAAACAAAACATAAAGTTGCAAAAAAGAATGTGTGCTTACATGATATCAAGAGAAGCAAGCAAGATTTAAGCACTCCAAGTCTTCACAAGGTCATCGAGATAGCATTCAAGATCATTTCTAAGGCATTTAAGGGTATATTCTTTATCAATTGTTGTAGAAATTCTATATCCATCATCATGTCAAGCATATAAAGAACGAAGAATTTTATTGAGCTAGTGTTGTGATGTAGCATTCAAGATCAAAGATCAAGCATTGTTCTACTCCTATTTTCAAGATCAAGATCTACATCCTTCATGGCCATTTCATGTTGAATTGCTGATTTATAGACATTATTTACAAGACATCATTCAAGGTATCATCGTTCATGTTTCATGTACTATGTTTAATACTTCATGTCCTTGTTTCATTGTTTCATCATTTGGTATAATTACCTAAAAGGGGGTTGACCAAGGTGCACCCCTATTCATTAAACATTGACAAGTTTTATCCTCTTTACATGTGTGATTGCAGATCTAGGTTTCTTGGAGCTTGAAAGATCATTGAATATGAGGTTACAATCTTGTTGGAAATGTCTCCCCATTTGCAAGGTCATAATCTTGGCTAAAAGGTCATTTATAGCCCCAAAATCATAGTTTTAGAACTAGAAACCTGGAGAAGTAGATTGAGCAAACTAAGAAGAACAAATTCAGACCTTGACGTTCTGAAAAATCCAAAATAGAATCATTCACCACAAGTGGAAAATGATTCCCACTGTAGGATTTTTTTTAAAAAAATTGCATATTTGGATACCCATTTTCCATAAACTTGTTCCTATGCAGAAACCCTGATCTGGGGTTGATTCGCCTAGACTGGTGAATGAGTCAGAGTAGACAAAAAATTTAGGATTTGAAAAAAATTCAGTCTCCATTCAAGTCTCTACAAGTTAGTGATTTGAAAGCTTGTTTATATAGGCAATGCACTCAAATGACCGTTTACTTGATCCCCAAGGCTAACATAGGAGAAATTTGTACTTAAAAGCCCGATTTCCCATTCAAAACCTTAAAAATAGGCCAAAATGGGACTCATTCACCCAAAGGGGTGAATGAGTCCCACAAGAGCTATTTTTCTTGCTTAAATATCGAGGAATCTATAAATTAAGTTTATATATTGATATTGTCATGTTTTTTATTGGAATATGCCTTGGGATGCACAATATGGGGTCATAGGGGCCTATTAATGATGATATTAAGGTCATAAATGCAAGAGGGCTCAAAATCCAATGTGAAAGTGTAAATAAATACACATTACAACACTAAATTAAGGCAAAATTGGGTCTATTTAGCTTAGAAGGGCCCTAAATCCCATGTGAATGTGTAAAACACATTACAAAACTAGATTAGGTCCAATTTAGTTTACAAGCCTCTTAAATTTAATGTGAAGGTGTAAATAAATACACTTTACAATATTAAATTATTGCAAAGTTAAGTTAATTTAGCTTAAAAAGGGTCCAATACCTAATGTGGAAGTGTAATACACCTCACAACACTAGATCAAGGCAAAATTAAGTCCAACTTATCATTAATTATTCCCCGATTAAGTGTGAAAATGTACACGATGACATTTTTCAACACTACATTTAGCCCCCACTTTAGTGAGAGGATGAACTTTCTTCAAACTCACACTAAAGTAGACATTCAAGAGGGGTCCAATTGTACCAATGTGGATGGTCTAGGATAAAAAAGATCAAGGAGGTGATCAAGCTCCCAAGATCCAAGATCCTAAGTCAAACTGAAATAAGCACAAAATGATAGGCACAAGGTGTATAATTTGTAGCAAAAAAGATATGAAATGCCAATAAATAAAACTAAGAAAGATTAAAAAAAAATTAAAAAATAAAAAGAGGTTGATCAAGCCTTGATCGTTTGTCCTACACAATATGGATTAGATCTAAGTCGTTTGTCTAAAAAATGCACACTCACTCTGAGGCAACGAAACTCCTGGTTGTCCGTTAGGTCAGTAATCCTAGAAGGTGAGACACACGACTGATATGTGCTCACACACACATGCAAGTGGCTAAGGGAAAGTCATGCCTCAGATCGGCTTCCTATCAAACCATACCAAATTTATACCTCCTGATATATTTGATAAGGCACCGCACAAAAATGATCTTTGAGCTTCATGAGATAAGAAAAACTTTGTATGCTTGGAGCTCATGAACAAACAAGATGGCTCCATAGGCATGCAAAGTGTGTTATGCAAGGTGGCCATATAACCGAAATTATGAATGTGAAACAGTGTAATGGATTTTTCTTAATTCGTGCAAGGTCTCTTGTTAGGGAACATCATGCCTAATGTCTCCAAGAGAGGGCAAGTCAAAGAAATACCACACTCTCGGAGGAAATAAAACCCAATGATACCACCAAGAAAAGGATGCATCACAAGAAGACATAAAATAACACAATGAAACATGAGTGTTGATGCATGCCCCCGCTTTAAAGCGGTTGCTAACATCATTGTTGTGAGAAATTTCTTTAAATTAGAAGAAGACATGAGAGACTATTCAAAAATCCCTATGCCAAGTCATAGATTTCTGATTTGAATTACATTATGAATAAGTATTTCAAATGCGAGTCAACTTAAGGCATGTCATCCACATCCCAAGCTTGGTCTTATATATACATGAAAGGTGATCAACTAGCCAAAAGAGACAACGACAAGCGACATACAAGGGAAAGGCTAACTAACCCCTTGCCTCCACTTAGTGCAGGACAAGGATGAATTGAATAGGATGAAAATAAGTTTCAATTAGAGGAACTAGGTGCTTCAACACAAGGAAAAGAATCACAGTCCCTAAGATGTTGAATTTGTTACTTAAATCCTTCCATTCATTAGTAGAATGACCATGAACTCTATGGTATGCACAAAATGAAGTCTTTTAATAAAATTTATTTTGTGTTCTTGGAGGAAGGGATATCAAACAATCTTGGAGGAGTCTCGACAAGATACCTTCTTGATCAATAGTAGAAGATGTTCCTTTATTTTGTGACAAAGATATCTCTTGCTTAGTACAAGATGTCATACTTACACAAGACTCTTTAGATTGCGATATTTTGTTCTCTCCTTTACAAGAGGGTGTAAAATATAACGAATTCAAATCATTAGTTTTTTGCGTGATGACATTGACATTAAGCGAAGATTTATTTGTTTCTTTCATTTCCTGCAAAGGATAACACTCAAGACCACTAGTGTCTATCAATTCTGGATGCACTACTGTTAAAGTCAGCTTAGAAGAATCTTTTGTTAGAGTGTTGCTATTAAATGAAGGCTTGTTTATTTCTATCGAAGGAAAATAACCAAGACCATTAGTTGTTTCTTGAATGTTAGGCTCTATAGGAACACAAATACCTTGTTCTCTAGCACCACATCCTTTTCCACTATATCGAAGTTTTTTCATAAGCTCATAACCTCTTCCATAAATTTTTTTCATTTCTTTTGGAGTCGATGGTTCCTCAAAGTTCATCAAAGTTTGTTGTATAATTTGTTGTCTTTTGTTCTAAAGTTGTTGAAGTGGATTCTTTCAAAGGGTCTTCAGAATTTTGTGTTGAAATTAATGCCTTTTCTTTTCCCATTTCAGAGTCTTTTTTTATGATATTGTATTCTCCCATGAATGTTTGTTTTAAATCCAAGGAACCCCAATCATCTTCTAATAGCTTCGTGACTTCTTCAATGTGTTTTTATTTATCTTTTTGTTGCACGCATTTGACTTGCATAGTTGGTGTTAATGTTTTCAAAGGATTTCGTTTGCTTTTCTCAATGTTCAAACAACTATTTGGGTCAAGGCCAACTTCAAGTGTGTACACTTTGTTGTTGTAGACATACTTCATTATATGATGAAGAGTAGAAGGCATCCCATTCATTGTGTGAATCCATGATTTGCCTAAAAGGAGATTATGAAAGATCTTGAGGCATAACATGGATCAGTGTTTCTAATGTGGCCTTTCCAGTTGTAATAGGCAAAGTGATCACACCAAGTGGTTGTTTTCCTACATTGTCAAATCCCTTGATAGATAAAGATTCAAGTTGAATTTTTTATTTATCCACACCAAGCCTATCCAAAAGGTTTACGCTACACACATTAAGGGTTGAGCCATTGTCAACAAGGGTTCTCTTTATCCCTATCCTTTTATATCGAGATATTATTATGAAAGATTCATTTGTTTTTGCACTTCCAAAGAGGGGAGTTCACTTTGGTGGAAAACAATGTTAGCATTTAGTCCTTGAATCATTGTTGTTATGTCATTCGGGTTTGCACTAGAGGAACCAAAAATTGTTGCAAGGATATTTGAAGCATAGTGTAATAATTAGGTGAATTATGAATTAAGTCTCATAGGGATATCTTTGTTGGAGTATTCCTAAGTTGTTCAACAAGATCATACTCCTTCCCACTATGTGAAGTTAAATGGGGAGCACTAGCCAAAATGGGATTAGGCAAAGGGAGGGATGTTGAATTTGTTTGTCTTGGTTGTGGATTGTTTCTAGCGTCATATGTATGAGCAATGGTATTATAACTCGGGTGCTGCGACACATTATTCTTATGTGGGTAAAGGATAAGTTCAGGTTTTTTTTGAGTTTGAGGTTTGTGTGATTGTGGGTACAAAATTAGAAGATCGTTAGGATGTCCCATGGGATATGTAGGAGGTCCATTAATCAAGGGGGATCAAATGGACACTTGCACATTCATAACCTTAGTGGTCTTGGTTTGATGTATTTCTAATAAAGGGCAATCTAGAAAAACCTTTTTATCATGACCTAAGGAAGCCACCTTACTATTGTTGTCATTAAATTGCACCATGATATTATCCTTAGGAGGAGAGTTGTTAGGAGAACTAAAAACCAAGTGTTCTTGACATTCAAGGACTAGTTCTTCCAAAATGACTTCATCACGAGTAGGGGAATGATCAATGGTTGGATTTTCTTGCTTGTCAAGGATGGTGTTTTCTTGTTCAATAATTTTTTTCCTAGGGGAAGATAGAAAATCAAGATTCTAATGAATTTCATTGATTACGTCAAAGTATCATCATCAAAACTAGGAGAGATACTTGGAGAAGAACAAATGTGATTGTCATGATTATCCAAATTTTCAATCTGTTTTCCCATAATGTCTTCTAAGATATGATAGGTAGGGGAAGAATCATAAAGAGGGTTGTTATAGATATTAAAGGTTTGATAATTTAATACCAACATATCCTCTTCACATTCAATTTCATCTTTTAAGACATTATCACAAGAGGGGAATGTGTTAAGAGGTGAATGCAGACTAGTTGAATTTTCAATGGTCTCTTGTGTTATGTTATCATCATGATTACGTATGGTTGGTTCTTGTTGTTCATCAATGTCTTGCCTAATAAGAGAGGTAGAAGGAGAGAAGCAACTAGGATTCTCAAAACTCTCATTGATTGGTTCTCCTAATACCAAAATATCTTATTCCCCAATAAGAGAGATATTAGGAGAAGAACAAATATGATCGTTAGGAATGTCCAAGGTTCTATTCTCTTTCACTAAAAAAATATCATAGGGAGGGGATATGAACTTTTTCTTAGCATGCCTAGAAAGGTAAGGTACTAACATTGTTTGAGAAAAAATGAAAATTACTTCTAACCATCTTATGCAATGCTTTAAGAATGTAAATAATGTATATCCAAAGATGCAAAACACTTTTATCTAATGTATGCAAAAATTTAAGAATGCAAACAATGTGTATCCGAGAATGAAAAACACTTTTATCAAACTTAAGAAAATCTTTATGAATGTAAACATTGTATATGCAAAATTGATAAGTACTTTTATCCATATGATGCAAATTTTCAGAAATGTGAACATTTTCAGATCTGATGATGCTTGCTATTGAAATGATTTCAAAAATGACAACCCTAAATTGATGTTTTGACCTAGATGCATAAAATATATGTTCCCAAAACTTTTCAAATTTATAGTATATGGTACCAGGAGGCTTAGGAAGCACAAAAATGAGGTTTTTAATGATGTTCAAGGTAGTGTACAATTTGAACTAGGATTTATGTTTGAGGTAGTTTGTATGATTTGTAACATAAATGCAAATGCAAATTTTAGATGTTTTTCAATGATTTGAGATGCAAAAATGAAACCTATATGTACTTTCACTAATGCAAAATTTAGAATACCTAGAATGCTAATTAACTAATGCAAGCTAGATCTAGGATGAAAATGCACTCCAAATCAGAATTATGATGTTCTAAATGTAGGTTCACAAAAATGATTAGTTAAAAAATGGATGCTTTATGGTTTAGGACATAGAACACCACTTTTCTCCAACTAACATTCAAGGATGCCCTAGAGGTCTCAACCAAGAGTTAAATAAAGGTAATAAATTTGCTAATGGACTATCCTAGGGGTTGATTAGTATCTAATGAGGGGTTCACCACCAAGTAAGAACTTGGAAATACTAATGCAATGTAAGACGTGACACTAAACCATAGTTTGATACAATAACCTACAAAATGACCTAGAAAAGTGTGTAAAACAAAAGAAAAAAGTTGCAAAATAGAATGTGTGCACCTGGAAACTTGTAGAGACTTGGATGGAGACTAAAAATTCTACAAATCCTAAAATTTGGGTATATTGGGACTCACTTGCCAGTCTGGGCGAATCAGTCCCAGATCAGGGTTTCTACATAGGAACAAGTTTATGGCAAAGGAGTATCCAAATCTACCAAAAAAAAAAAAAAAAACTCCTACAATGGGACTCATTCACCACTTGTGGTGAATGAGTCTAGTTTGGATTTTTTGGAACTTCAAGCTCTAAATATGTTCTTCTTAGTCTACTCAATCAACTTCTCTAGGTTTTTGGATCCGAAACTTTGATTTCGGGGCTATACATGACCTTTTAGTCAATATTATGACCTTGGAAATGGGGAGACAACTCCAACAAGATTGTAACCTAATCTTCAATGATCTTTCAAGTTCGAAGAAACCTAGATCTGCAATCACACATGTAAAGAGGATAAAACTTGCTGATTTTTAGTGAATAGGGGTTTTCCTTGGTCAAACCCCTTTTAGGTAATTAAACTAAATGATGAAACATGAATAGTGATACCTTGAATGATGTATTGTAAATGATGTCTATAAATCTGCAATTCAACATGAAATGACCATGAAGGATGCAGATCTTGATCTTGACAATAGGTGTATAACAACTCTTGATCTTGTATCTTCAATGCTACATCACAAAACTAGCTCAATAACATGCTTGGTGCTTGATATGATTGAAATGATGATGGATCTTGAATTGCTACAACAATTGATGAAGAATATGCCCTTGAATGCCTTAAAAATGATCTTGAATGCTATCTTGATGACCTTGTGAAGACTTGTAATGCTTAAATATTGCTTGCTTGAATTGATATCATGTAAGATTATGTTTAATAGTGACTTGAAAGATTTTTTTATATAGGTAATGCACTCAAATGACCATTTAGTTGATCCCCAATGCTGACATAGGATAAATTTGTACTTAAAACCTTGATTTCCCACTCAAAACCTTAAAAATAGGCCAAATGGGATTCATTCACCAAGCTGGGCGAATGAGTCCCACCTGGACGGGTCTCATTCTCCCAAAGTGGTGAATGGGTCCCATAGGAGCTATTTTGCTTACTAAAATATTGAGGAATATGTAAATTAAGTTTATATGTTGATATTATTGGGTTTTTTATTGGAATATGCCTTGGGATGCACAATATGGGGTCATAGGGGCCTATTAATGATGATATTAAGGTCATAAATGCAAGAGGGCCCAAAATCCAATGTGAAAGTGTAAATAAATACTCTTTACAACACTAAATTAAGGCAAAATTAGGTCTATTTAGCTTAGAAGGGCCCTAAATCCCATGTGAATGTGTAAAACACATTACAACACTAGATTAGGTCCACTTTAGTTTAGAAGCCTCTTAAATTTAATGTGAAGGTGTAAATAAATACACTTTCTAACATTAAATTAAGGTAGAGTTAAGTTAATTTAGCTTTAAAAGGGCCCAAGACCTAATGTGGATTTGTAAAACACCTCACAACACTAGATCAAGGTGAAATTAAGGCCAATTTATCATTAATTATTCCCCGATTAAGTGTGAAAATGTACACAATGACATTTTTTAACACTACAACAAGCAACACTCCCAACATTACCTTGTGCACCAATACACTAACCTTGACCATGCCACTAGATTTTGGGTACTATACTACTCATACTCCCATAGAAATTTTAGTTTCTTGAATAAATAACAAATCAGGTAAATGACTTTACACCAAATCATGAATTTTTTTTTGTATAGGGATGTTATTCAAGCCCCTCACATTATATAAGAGAATATTCATCTTTGAGAGGTGGAAAATGTAAGGAAGCTAAGGTAGTGGAACAACTTCCTACACTAATCTTGAGAGGAGAATAATGCAAAAAAATTACAAATCTTTAATAGTTACAAAAACTTAAATAGAAATAAACATAAATATCATGCATACGATGACACAATGATTTACATGGGGAAAACCCTTTTGGGAGAAAAATCCCACACTCCAAAAGCTGCCCAATATATTATTCAGTAAATCACAAAGATTACAATATACCTGCAGAGCAAACTTCTCATTGGAGTATCACCACTCAGAGATCAAGAGACAACACAAACAATATTAGACTCTTAGAAATCATCACAATATCTACCATATCCATAATACAATGCCCTCATAAAATAGAGTTACACTCTAGGGCAAGAAAGGCCAACAAAATATCTGCCATTAGATCTAAAACCTAATATTGAATGATCTAGATTTACAATATATCATTATTTAATGTATGTTAACCATTCTAGAAGTTTCTTGAAAAAGTTAACACACTCACATTTTGCTTCGCACTACCATTGAATACACCTATCGGTGTAACTAGGAAACAGATATATAAATATATCTACATCCTATCAATAATAAACCACATATAATTGCAAGGTTGAGACACATTTTCGCAAAAAATATCCCACTTGTTGAACACCTTCCAAGAACAATGTGAGGGTGTAAATATCACCTCTTTAATTGCTAGGGGCTAAAAGGCCCATAGTTTCTAAACACTGTCTAAAATTCTTTGTGCTCATGGGCTTAGTTAAAGAATCAACAACATTCATAAAAGTCTCTACCTTAACCAACTCCACCTTGCCATCTTTGACCATATCTCTAATAAAATGATACTGTACATCAATATGCTTGGTCTTGGCATGAAATGTCAAGTTCTTGGCTAGACATATCACACTTTGAATGTCACAATAAATTTTCACTGTGCCTTTTTTTATTTCAATATCTGCACATAGTCTCTTAGGAAAAATGGCTTCTTTACAAGCATGAGTAGCTATCATATACTATGCTTCAGTAGTGGACAAAGCAACCAAAGCCTACTGCTTACTCATCCAACTAATTGTACCACCAAATAGAGTAAACACATAAGCACTGGTGGATTTTCTGCTATCAACATCACTCGTTCGGTCTAAATCCACATAACCATGAATATCAAGAGAAATATTGTCTTTAGTTACATTAGTATGATAATATAAGGAATAATCTAAGGTACCCCCAAAATACCTAAAGACTCTTTTAACTTCATCCCAATGAACTCTACCAGGATTAGACATATATCTGGAAAGAACTCCCACTACTTGGGCAATGTCTAGTCTAGTACAGCCATAACATACATCAAACTTCCAACTGCACTTTGGTAAGGCACTCTACTCATATCTTCCATCCCTGATGGGGATGTTGGACAATCTGAAATAGATAACTTTGTTCCAACTATAATAGGAACACACAATGGTGTACAATATTGCATATCAAACCTCTATAAAATTGAATTCACATACTTACTTTGGCCAATCCATAGCTTTATGTCCACTCTATATCTTTTCATTTCCATCCCAAGAATGTGTTTAGCTACACAAAGATCTTCATTTCAAATTTAGGAGCAAGTTGAGATTTCAGTTCTAAAATCATACCTTTCCATTTTCCAATAAATAACATATCATTAACATATAAATTAATGAAAGTGAAATGATCACCATCTATTTTATAATAAACACAATGATCTGATTTAGAACACTCAAATCCCAAACTCAACACATATGTATCAAATTTCTGGTACCAAATCCTAGGAATATGTTTTAAGCGATACAAAGATTTCTTCAATTTGCAAACCAACTTACATTTACCTTTCACCACACAGTGCTCTGGTTGTGTCATATAAATATCCTCCTCCAAATCAACATGAAGGAAAGTTTTTTTCACATCCATTTGCTCAACCTCTAAATCATAAGCAACATCAATAGTAGGCAAAAATCTAATGGATGTCATTTTTTCAATAGGAGATAATATTTCACCATAATCAACACCCTCAACTTGAGAGTAACCTTTCACAACCAACCTTGCTTTGTATTTCTCAATACTTCCATCTAAACCAATATTTTTCTTGAACACCCATTTGCAACCAATATGTTTTCATCCTTCAGGAAATGGTACAAGATCCAATGTATCATTCTTTTTTAAAGATGCCATTTATTCATCCATAAAAATCTTCCACGATTCTGCACCATTCATACCTAGTGCCTCTTCTATAGATCTAGGTTCATCCATGTTAGTATTGAAAGAAAAATATATCTCCAATCATTAGGTGTATACCTTTAAGGTGGTTTTATATGCCTTGTAGACCTATGAACAAGTTGAGTTGGAGGTTCTTCTTCCTCTTCTAAAGATTCAAATCTAGATGAGCTCTTCTCAACTTCTTGACTATCCTTCGGCCTCGATTCAACTTTCTTAGGTGTAGAAGGAAATTGAGTCACATCTTCTTGTTTTCTTTGTTCTAGCTGCAATGTAATAGAAGAAGGCTTAATTTATCTAAAAATAATATTTTTACTATGTATTACCTTCTACGCAACAGGATCCCAAAGCTTGTATCCTTTCACACCATAAATATATCCGATGAAGATACATTTCACAGCCTTGTTCTCCAATTTTGTTCACTTCTCCTTTCGCACATTTGCATATGCCTCACAACCAAAAACTCTAAGATGTCTCAATGAAGGCTTGCGACTCGACCATGTCTCTATAGGCATCTTATCAACAAGAGCTGATGTAGGAGACTTGTTAATCAGGTAACATGTAGTGGTAATAGCTTCAGCCTAAAACCTTTGGTCTAGACCAACACCACTCAACATACTCCTAACCTTCTCTATCAATGTCTTGTTCATTCTTTCAACAACTCCATTATGTTGTGGAGAATACAAAGTTGTACTTTATCTACGAATACCATAATCTTTATAGAATTTATCAAAATCATTAGAGAAAAATTCATTGCCATTATCAGTCCTTAAACATTTTATTTTCTTTCCAGTTTGCAACTCAACCATTGCTTTACATTCTTTAAATCGACTGAAAACTTCATATTTACTCTTTATAAAATATACCAATGTCCTACTATAATTATCAATAAATGAAACATAATATGTCGATTTACTAATTGAAGGAACATCTACAAGACCAAACACATCAGAATGAATAAGATCCAATACACCACAAGATTTATGAGAACTCGAGTAAAACTGAATGTACTTTTTTTTCCAAAAATGAAATGCTTATAGAAATCAAATTCAAGATTACAATCAGACAGACCTTCAACAAGGTTTTTTTTTCAAGGTCCTTATACCCTTTTCTCCAATGTGGCCAAGTATCTAGTGCCATAACATAGTTTTCTTTGTAGGTAACTTTGTCTCAGAAGAAAGAGAACCCTTGGGTACCCTAAATCCATGACCATTTGCTGAAGGTGAAACCCTCACTTCTTCCACAAACTTGCTTTTCACAGAAGTACTATTGCATTCAAAAGTGCATGCATCCAACTTATACAATGTGCCATATATTGCACCTCTAACCATATTGCATCCTGCATAAAAAAATACTACCTACACACCTGCATCTATTAGTTTGCTCACAGATAAAAAATTATTTGCTAATCTAGGGATATGCAACACATCATTAATCCTTTTTATTCTACCATCAAGAAACTTGATTTTAACTTCACCATGACCAAAAATGTATAAATGAGAATCATCACCCAAGGACACCTTACCTCCATCAAATTCTCCATATTTAGGAAACCAATCTCTATTAAAGGTCATATGGAAAGATAACCATGCATCATTACCTACACGAATTGAAAAAGCTACAATGAATGTGCTGCCATCTTCCTTCTCAAACTCAGAATCAGAATCAAATTTCTTCTTTTTCTTCTTCTTTTCTTCTTTACATTCCTTACAAACATGTCCAGGCTTACCACAGTTCCAACAAATAACTTTGGAGTTTCTAGGAGATTTAGATCTCCCCTTGGACTTGGATTTATCACGCTTCTCATTTTTCTTGCCTTTTTCCTTAAGTCTTCCATGAACATTTAGGGCCTCCTTGGTAGTGATGGATACCTTCATCCTCATCTCTTCATAAAGAAAAGAACCCACCACATCTTCAGTCTTCAAAATAATAGAAGTACTCCCAATAGCCATAACAGGAGAATCCCACGAATTAGGAAAAGAACAAAGCAAGATCTGATATTTCTCCTTCTCATCTATTTTGACACCAACTGATGTCAATTGAGCCACCAACATATTGAATTCTTCTAGGTGGTGTGTGATTCATCCACCCTCTTCCATTCTCAAGGAATACAACTTCTTCCTCAAGAAAATATTGTTAACTAAATATTTGTCCTAATACATCTCATTAAGCTTCTTCCATAGTTTATATGCAAAGTTCTCATGGACATTAATTAAAATAGAGTCTGCCAAGCACAATCTGATAAGGCCCTTGGATTTATGATCCATAACATCATATTGAGTAGCCTGAGTAGTATCTACATGCCTTGAAACATTCTTATCAACAACATGCCACATATCTCGATCTATCTATAGATCCTCCATCTTTAGCTTCCACATCTCAAAATTATTTCTAGAATATTTCTCCACCTCTATTCTCCTTGATGAACTTTCCATCTAAAAATTCCTGCAACAAGATCACAAAGTGTCTTCTGCACAATCTCCCACTCAAATATGGATTAGTTCAAAAAAACTAACAACCCACAACTGAAACCAAAGGTGATCAAGCTTAGATACCACTTGTAAGGAAGCTAAGGTAGCACAACAACTTCCTACACTAATCTTGAGAGGAGAATAATGCAAAAAAAATATAGATATTTAACAGTTATAGAAACTTAAATAGAAATAAACATAAATATCATGCATACCACGAAACAATGATTTACATGGCGGAAACCATTTCGGGAGAAAAACCACACTCCAAAATCTGCCAATATATTATTCAATAAATCACAAAGATCAAAATATACTCACAGAGAAAGCTTCTCACAAGAGTATCACCACTCAAAGATCAAGAGACAACATGACCACTATCAGACTCTCAGAAATCATCACAATCTCTACCACAGTCACAATACAACTCCCTCATAAAATAGAGCTATATTCTAGGGTAAGACAAGGCAACAAAATATCTGCTATTAGATCTAAAACCTAAAAATGAACGGTCTAGATTTACAATATATCATTATTTAATGTATGTCGACCATTCTAGAAGTTTCTTGAAAAATTTAACACACTCACATTTCGCTCCATGCTGCCATTATATAACCTATCAGTGTAACTAGGAAACATATATATAAATATATATACATCCTATCAAAAATAAACCACATATAATTGCGAGGTTGAGACATATTTTCCCAACAAAAAAGTGGGAGTAAAGAGTTTCGATAGACCCTAACTCAACTAGTGTTTCGGCCATCATCTTAATTTTTCTCCAAAATGCTTCTTCCTCCCAGCCTTGAGGGGTTTCTCATTAACCCATTTCATTGGATTTTTCTAGAGTAGCCCTAAGGGAAGAGAAGGATTATTTCCTTTCTCCAACCCATACACCATCTTCTCCAAAGGGGAAGTGTTCTCAATCTCAAGCCTTTCCATAGCACCAAGTGCCACAAGACCAACCAGATCCACACTGCTTAGATCTATATCCATTTGAGAAAGTGGCATACCTCTCTCTTGCATGTTTTGAAGATCATTATACTTAGTACCCCCCTAAACCTCCTCCAACACACCCGATTCTAGAAGCATCATATCATGGTTCACCTCATATTGACTAAGATCATCTAAAACATCAAAATTATTAAAAAAATTCTCCTCTTTCTGCTCCTTGAAATTTATTTTCTGACCATGACTCTTGTTACGAGATTTGACAATAATAAAACCTTCTTTATCTGCCACATCACCTAGAATAGGATCCCTTCCCTTCTCCACCTTAGGAGGGTTACATGGTGGATGGTTTAGATGGGGCTTTGAAGAGAATATCATAGGGCATCTCTTCTACAAATGACCATACTCATGACACAATCAACAATGGAAGGAGAGAGCCTCATAGTCCACTTGTTGCACCCATGAAGAAGAACCCACACAAATTTCCAAAGAGTCTAGAATAGGGTTTCTCAAATCTATTTCAACACAAATATGTGAAAACTTAGTACCTTCTTGTCTTGCATTTGTTGAGAAGTGCCCACTAGTTTTTCAAGCAATAGAGCAACCATCATTCTACCAAAATTCAACTAAGAACCTAGGGAGGCGCACCCAATTAGGATCACAATTCAAAAGATATTTTGAAGGGTTGAATCTAGTATGCCATGGCTTGAAAAACAAGCCAATCTAATTATGAAAATAAAAACCTCCCTCAAAAACCTTGTTTAGGTCAACCATGCAATTGAAAACAACCATAAAATAGTTGTTGGCCATTATGAGCACCTTCATTTCTCCCTCAGGGTTCCATGTCCATCTAGCCAAAGATTCTAAAAAAGGAAGAGAGACTCACATCCTCGTGAACTTGCATAATAAAGCATGATTCGAATAATACTCAACACCATTCGGAATAGAATCTATTTGAATCACTAGGGTAGGCTTGTCTTGGCATATCTCCAAACATCCACTGGTTTTCGGGATACAAGGACATCTAGATGGAGACATCCCCTCCACCCCCGAAGCCTTAAACAAAAAAATTCTGCCATCAACATGCTTTGACGAAGATGAGGAGTTTTCTTGCAAAGATGCCCAAAAATCCATATTGTTCTTAAAGCTTAGTGCTTCTCCTGAAGCCATAAATGAAAAAAACCAAGGAAAAATATCCTCCTTATACTTCCCCAAAACCCAAACACCATATACTAATATCAAAGAGAAAAAGAGCATAGAGAAAGAAAGAAAAAAGCACTTGAATAAACCCCCTTTCCGAACACGATTAAAACCCACCCTACACTTGAAAAAAAATCATTGGCCCCTAATTGACACTCCCCTCATGCATGTAGCAAATTTTGTGTACATTCATACCATAACCTACTATAGGTTACGTGACTACAATCTTCTCCCTTGTGCATTCACCATCCTCGCCATTATTATTTAAATGTACTCAATTTTTACTATCAATGTAATTATGCACATTGACCTAATAATCATATAGTTTGAAAAGTGACTCAAGAAATTAGGTTTTTCCTTTAATATCCCAATCTAAAGAGACAGTCTATGATAATTATTATGGAGCATAGGAGAAGATGAACCTACACTAAAACTAATAAATTGACATGTAAAAGAGTCAAATTGAAGTAAGAGGATTTTGTTAACATATTCACGCCATTGCAATCCATCCTTTAAAATACCATTGCAATTTTGCATCTTGATGTAATAACCATTCTAATGAAAATTCCAATCCAAAAAGTGATATAACCTTACTAGATATTTAGCGTATATGATGAAATAAAGTTATCCTACTAATTGACCTACCTAGACTTTCATACAGTTTGAAAAGTGACCCGAGAATTAGGTTTCCCTCTAATATCTCCATCTAGAAAGGACTATCTTTGATAATTATTATGGAGCGTAAGACAAGATGGGCCTACTCTAAAATTAATAAATTTATATGCAAACAAGTTTCAAATTTAAACAAGTGATGCAGTGTGTCATGTTCCTACCGCATAGCAAATAGCTTTTAGGTTATGTTTGGAAATTTTGATTTACATGTATTGGAAATCTTCTATTGGTTGGAGTAGGCCTATTATTCATTTTTTTTAAAGTAAATTAGTAGAATAGAAGGACACTATATATTTTGTTAATTTTTAATGCAAATCGTGCCATCTTTGGCAACAGGGTAATAGATACTGAAGCATTCAACGCTTGTTTAATGCATTGAATGGTATGACAAGCGGATGAGAAACAATAGTCTATTAAATTCAAATAACATAGGGAATGCATTAAACTTTTTTAGCATACAAACAACAACAAAAAGCATTCTATAAAAGTAATTTAAGAATTTAAATTGATTTAGTGTGAAGGTGGAGACTTTATTTGTGAAGGTAGTAATAGGGAATTGGGCAAAGCAATTGTCATGTTTTAAGAAACAAAGAAGGCGATATTTAGAAAAATATTTAGTAAACATATTTATTTGTTGACATATTAATCATTTTGAGTAGATATGTAGCACATAGAAAATCTAAACATTAGTGATAAGTAGAGAATTTAAAAGCATATTAGAAAATGGAGATATTAAAAATATAAAAGTATTTTAATTCATTTTATATGCAAGTCATTTAAAAAATATATATTAGTAATAGACTGAAAATTTAAAAGCATTGCAAGAAATGGAGTTATTAAAAATATATAAGTATTTTATTTTATTTCATATACAAGACATATAAAATATGAATATTAGTAATAAGTTAAAAATTGGAAAGTATTTAATCTTTTTTAGTACCATATTGTTATTCTCAATTAATAGTAATTATTTTGAATATTTTAATCATGTCTATCTTTTTTATATCTCTAAATTAAATTCATTTAGGCAGAGCTTTTAGGTTGGTAGGGGAAGCATTAATATGGTTCAAGATTTGTAAAAGGAATTGTTAGAGTTTTGTATTGAATGCAAAAAATATATGTTTACAAGTTTTGATTAATATGTTAGTGGGAAATAAGATTTTAATTGTATTGGAGCATACAAATTTTTATAATGAGGGAAGAAATCTCAAGATGTATGAGGTCTGTAAAAACTGCTCATGTGTCTCCATGTTGATGCCGAAAGCTACCACCATCAAATCAGGTGTTCTAGGCCACATTGATGAAGATGAAAATATGAAACCTAGTAAAGATGTATATATAACAAGATCCAAAGACTTGAATATCTCTTCTAAAGAAAAGATGCCTCCCCTAAATGTTGCTTGAAAGTATCCACAACCATGTCAAGTTGTGATGAATGATCATGTAGAGAATGAATAAGAAGATGAAAAGGTTCCTCCACAACAACTGAAGAAGAATCAACTTCATCAAAGAGAAGATGAATGCCATGAATAGTGTCTCCCAAGTCTGAAATATGAGATTCCATAAACAAACCTACAATGATTGTCAAGTAGTCATCTGAAGTAGCTATATCTAGAAGATGGTGTGTATCTTGTTGCACTGAATCACAAGTAGCCATGAATGTACCACAAGAATACTCATAAGAAACAATAGATGGAGGAGAAGGAATGCAAGGGTCAAGAACTAGATTTGATGTGAGAATACCCAAGTTCAAGTAACCAAATTCCTTCTCAAAATCAAATGTCACACAAGGAGTATGATCAAAAACCAAAGGATCAAAACCATCATCAAGTGAAAAGTCTAAAAAGGTGTATAATCGAGATGCATGATCAACCATCCCAGTATTAATTATCTCTCTGCTCTCCAAATCTCTGATGATAACTAAATCAGGTGTAAATTCCACAGTCTTCCCTTCTCCACCATGAGTGATCTGATAGTTGGAAAGATGATTATTTGTCAAGTGAGGTACACACAAAACATCATTGAAGGTTACATCCCCAATATGAACATAACCCTTCCCAATTGCACTCATGTAACTGTTGTTTCCCATTAGAATAGGTGGCATAACACAAGGCTCAAAAGAAGAGAATATAGACTGTGTAGAAGCCATATGATGAGAAGCTCCAAAATCTAGGAACCATTTCCCCGATTCATGACTTGTAGAAGCACAAAGAGCTTTACCTTTATTTTTCTTTGACTTAGTAGCAAAGCCTGCATGACCTTTATCCTTGCTAGATCCTGATTGTTTAGAATGTGAAGAAGTAGACTCAGATATTCTAGAAGGTAGATCAATATTGTTCTTAAGAAGATGTTTTAGTTCATCAATATCCTTCTTATAACAAGAATGTTCTTCATGTCCAATCCTCTTGCAATATCAACAAGTAGACTTATCCTTCTTAGAAGAATCCTCCCTTGAAGAGGATTTGTGTTGTGCTTGATCTGTGTGTAGATTTTTCTTTGATTTCTTTTGTTTCTTTCCAGATTGTCTTGACTCTTTTTGTCCCTTAGGTTGACTAGCCAACAAAGCCTGAGTCTGTAATGTCTTTATGAGACCCATAGAAATAAGCTTATATTGTTCACGCATTAATATCTCAGAAAAAGATGCAAATGAAGGCATAGTATATGTAGATCCCATTGTTAGTCTATGAGTATGAAAGCCAGAAACAAAAGCTACAAATTCAGGACCAAGTTTATTCAGTGTATTATAGATTAATTGAATGTCCTTTCTATCAATACCACATGATTTACATTGTGCTCTTAGATCATTTACCCTAGTAATATAATCTTGGATGTTGCTAAAGTTTTTTGGATCAAGGCTCATCAACTTATTTTCAATCTGATAGCTTTTGACTTCATTTTTTGTACCATACAAAGATTTTTACTTCTCCCAAGCATCATGTGAATTTGCACAAGATTCAATTTGAAACATAAGATCAAGGGAAATAAAAGTACAAAGGCATCCAAGAGCTTTTGTATGTTCAAGCATCTATTTTATCTTTTCCTTATCATTTGTAGGTTCAAAGTTACCTTTTGTTCAACATATTGAGCATACCCAAGTTGCATTAAGGCATTCCATGCATGTTGATGCCATGTTGCATAATTATAATGTGTTAGCAAAGGAACCTTAGAATAATCCATGTGTGAAGGAAAATAAGAGCACAAGTGAATAGATCAAAAACACACACACACAAAGAGAGACCCCCCCTTTTTCACTCAATAAAGAATCCCCCCCAACAAAAAATGATTTGGAACTTTATAAATCAATGTGTTTACAATGTTGGAGTTGTTTTCTAGAGTTTTACAATGTCCAAAAATGGACCCAAATACTGAAAGTAGAATAAAATATTAGAATGAGAACCTCAAAATAGCACCAATGTATAATGCTCAGAAAAATATTCACTTTCAAGAAAAGACTCACCTTGATCTGAGGTCGTATGTGAAAGTTACATCTGTTTGAAGTTCAAAAACTGAGGAATGTCCTTCAGATCTGATGAGAAAACTAATTCTCTAAAAAATCTAGAATCACTTGAGTAAAAGATGAGTATACCACTATGAAGAGCATGAATTTTTACCCCAAATAAAAAAAAAATTGTGTTGAATAACGCCTTTGTATGACTGAGAACGGGCCCTCCGAAGTTTAGGTGTAAAAATAAAAACTCCAACAGAGAGGGGTCAAGTTTTCAAAAAAAACCAACCTCCGCCAAATTTAGTTGAGATTATGCGAAATGCAAGGTGCTGCCAAAGATGGTTGAACCACAAAATTCACTATAAAATGTGGAGAAGACACAGAAGCCAAGATGCAGGTACGAGCACAAAATTTTAGATTGAATTTTTAATTTTAAATTAAAAAATTTCAAAGGGAGGGGTCGAACCCCCATGAAAGAAAAGTGCAGCCTATTAAATAAGCTAAGGCAACCTTTTTTAAAAATAAATTGCAGCCTTTCAGGTCAACACAGCCACCAAGATGGTACGGGGCCTGTGCAAGCACTTCATAGCCCTCTGTACCAGTTTTTTAATAAATTTTTATTTTTGACTTTTATTTTTTGCTAAAAAGGCTTTTACAAAATATAAAAAATAATTTTGCTCCCTTTTTTTAATAAATAATAAAAAAAAAATTGAATGCAAAAATAAATATTTTTTTCCTCTAAAAATAAGTCGTATTGTGTGCAGGTGGGGTTGTACAGCTCTACTTGCAATTTTTTTTTGCCTCAAAAATGACTTTCTCCATTTTTGATGATTTGGTAGTCAATCCTTAGGCTTTGATGCCTTTTGAGTGTGATGGTGAGGTCCATTTGGGCCGAAAATGATCCAATTTGACGGCTACCTTCTGGAACCTCTCTAAAAACCTCTACTTCAACCCTTCACAAATATTGCACCCAATGTTTGATTTGGACGAAATAAAAGTCAATTATGAATTTTTCGGTTGCTCTAAATTCAATGGTGAGCTCAAAATGTCTCCAGGAAGCTCCAAAATAATTTCAATGAAATGCAATAGAAAGGAAACCCCCTAGAAACTGAGATCTCTATCAAGCGTTTTTGATTCTCTAGGTCACCATTAGATGCAAGAGAAGAGCATACTGTTCTTTCAAGAATGGATTGAAAAAATTGCTAATCCACAACTCACAAACAACTCTAATACCATGTTAGATTTGGTTGTGAAACCACCCAAGATCAAAATGATTAAAGGAAAGAAAGAAAAGAGATGGATAAACTCAACACTCCCTTAGCATTGAACTAGCATTCCATCATACTAGCCAAGGGTAGGGGTGAGTGTTGTTTATATAGGAAAATAATAACAGATAATTCCAAGAGGAATAATAACTCCCAAGTTCCCATAATAGGTAGGAGTTTTACCTAATTGGTAAATGCCAGATTACATGGTTATGCCTACTCAAGTAAAGACAAATAAATGGTTATGGGAGGTGGCTAATAAATCTAAAAGAGGGTGCGAGACTCAACTACCCAAAGGTGGGTGTGAGTGACACATATGAATGATGGATTTATGCCACATGTCCTTGTCCTAACCATTCTAATATAACCTAAGGAAGCTTAATAATGTGTGTAGGAAAAATAAATATTCCCTAACATAAGGAAAATAAAAAACCTACACTAACAATATCTTGTTTTGACGTATTCTAGATTTTAACAAGAACGAATGGAGTTGAAGGGAATACGATGTGAGAAGTAAAACATAGAAGGTAGAGTTTGCTATTGATTACTAGAACTTGTTGGAAGAGTTGTCATTTAAATAAATTTTTCTATAAAATTAATTTAGGAATTTAAATTGATGTAGTGTGAAGGTAGAGACTTTATTTGTGAAGGTAGTAATAAGTAATTGGGCAAAGCGATTGTCATATTGTAAGAAACAAAGAATGCCATGTTTAAAAAGCTATTTAGTAAACATATTTATTTGTTAACACATTAGTCATTTTGAGTAGATGTGTAAGACATAAAAAATCTAAATATTAGTGATAAGTAGAAAATTTAAAAGCACTTTAGAAAATGGAGATATTAAAAATATGAAAATATTTTAATTCATTTTATATGCAAGACATTTAAAGTAAACATATTAGCAACAGATTGAAAATTTAAAAGCATTGTAGAAAATGGAGATATTAAAAATATAAAAGTATTTTATTTTATTTTATATAGAAGACATAAAAAATAAATATTAGTAATAAGTTAAAAATTAGAAAGTATTTTATCCTTTTTAATACCATATTATTATGTTCAATTGATATTAATATTTTTGAATAATTTAATCATGTCTATTTTTTTTATATCTCTAAATTAAATTAATCTAATTAAATAAACTAATTATAAATAATTTTATATACCGTGAATTTAGAAAAGAACATATGCCAATGAAAAATAGGTCATAGCACGTAAAGTTCATAGGAATAATAGCTTTATAGCTAAAGTGGCGGTTAAAATATTAATCAACTTTCATCATTGAGAAATCTCACCAAACACAATACGTTGAGGCTAGTGGTATAGAGGAATCCCAATTCCCTGTAATATGTAAATGGCGAACATGTGTAAATGGGTATGCTTCTTTATGCCTAACTAAGCTGCATAGCTTCTAGACATCGACTAAGTGCATAGATGTTGAGAATGACAAGGTTGTTACATGTAAATGTGTGACAATATAGACTGGAAACTAATTTTTCCTTTGATTAACACATAAGAATATGGTCTACAAATTCTATGAGGAATGTTGAGACAGAGAGAAATGTTTTATGTTTACAAGGCAGAGGACATTTGCAGAAGAACAATTGAATTTTGGAGAATGCCATGTCCAGGTGAGTTGTTATTGTTTTGTAAAGTATGAGAGAATGAATGTAGAGGAACTTTTAGTATTTGGTAAAACCTAATTTACAAATCCTAGAAAAGTAACTGCAATAACAACTGAGATGCATATGGTATTCATGCCATAAACATGAAACAATATAAGCCAAGAAATAGGTGACATATAGAAAACTAAATGGTCTTGACTGTGGTTGTTTCTTCAAATTTTCCTTGTAAAAGGAACCATTTTTTAGAATCGAAGTGGAGAAAAAGACCTGTATAGGTACAAATATACTTGATTCTTGAAGAGGAGCTTGGGAGGTCAAAGTTTTAGATGTTTTCCCTCTTTTTTTCTAAATGAAGTTTGGTTCTTTGAATTTCTGTAAAAAATTATGCCAATTGTTTGAATATGTGTAATCTATGGCCATAAGCAAGCTACAATGATATTGTAGTGAGAGATGTGGACAATTGTAATCATTTCATATGCAATTCATATGTAATGTTTTTTATCTAATTATGATTTTTTTTAAAGCAAATGTGCATTAAGCAATACTTGTAGTTGATATCTAGAAGGTATGGAGCACAACAAAGCATAGATAAGCATTCCTAGTTACACTTGTTTACCATTGACATACTACGATTTGTTGGGATTGGTCCATACCACTAGGCTCAGCATATTGTGTTTCTCAAGGTAGTTATCAATGTTGTTTGGCTTCCTTAATGCATTAGTTTAATGGTTTGATACCAATTGTTTTTTGCTGATAATTTTCAATGATGTAAGTGAATAAATACTTGAAAATAAATTAATTAATATTTAAATCTACAGTGTAGCTATACCAATAGAAAAAGAGATAAATTATCCCAAGTATATAATGTTCACATATTTTCCTAATTTACTCAAACTTAAATGAATAGTAGACCTAGTGCAAGACAATCAAATTTAATTGCCCAAGCAAGTATTACAAATGAAAATGATAAAATTAATAGTTGGATGCAAATTGTGTCAACTTTACTGTCATCATGCATTTCATGTTCACAGCATTTTGTTCAGAGGCAAGTTCGTATTGAAATCACATGAACTCAGTATTGCAATTGAATGATGTGCATTGGATATGGCATGCTTGTCAAACAATCTACAACTATTGCATAAAATTCTAGAAAGTCTACTGTTCATTCTTGTTTAAGAAAATTAGCAAAATATGACATTGTATATCTTGGAAAATATTTTATCGCTTAATGCAAATTGCACAACCTTGGACAAAGGACCGGCTGGAACAAAAGCAATGAACCATTCATTTTTTCCTGTAACAACCAGGTTTACTTGTAGTTATCAAGTATCACAAACAAAAAATATATAATGTTGAAAAATGAAAATATATAATGAAGCTTCAGTTTTCCCCTATATTTTTTTATAAAGTGGATGTTGTTGCTTAGTGATTTATAGCTATTGGGAAAATAGGTCAATCAAAATTGAATCAAGTATGAAGTGAATCTTTGTACAAATTGCATTTAATGGTCAACTATTTGAGGAAATTTATAATGTGTTTCTATTTTTCTTATTCACTTAAACAAACAAGAGTGCAAGTATCTTAAATTGAAATACAATAATTGCAATAGTAACTTTCCCATTAAAAACATGGATGTTTTATATTTGTGACATATGGCATACTTAGAAGTTGTAATAGTGGATTTTAAGCTATTTTAGGGGAAAAGTGAGAAAATTAAGCATTGTCTAACATATAAAGGAAAAACATGTTGACTGTAAAATGAGAGTGGAAAGAAGTTTTAATCCATAAAACATGAAATGTAGTCATATAGGCCAAATAGGCAGCAATATAAGCATAAGAAAAAAGAGAGGTGCAGGTTGATGCAATACCAGGTAGCTTTGGAGATGCTTGTGTTTTTTGTCACCTACAATGACATTATTAGGATTAGTACGGAAACCATATTTTTATATAATTTTAAACATACTTTGCAAATTAAACATAGGAAAAATATTTGAATCAGTATTGTTTTGTACCTTGTTCAATCATATGACATTCATTCAGTTAGGCAAATAGCTTTCGTAATCACATTGCTTTGATTGATCTTGAAATGGCATTTGGTGAGGAAGTTCTATAGTGCAAATACAATTACTATTTTGTCCTTGATGTAGTCTTCATATTTCATGTTTTGAAGAGCAGGCAAGAGTTGTTGGATGACATGAGTTTGAACTAAACAATGGATTCTTTGCTTGTCATTTGTTATGATGATAGTTTGAGCATGAAGTGAGCATATGCAACTCACTTCCTTGTCACACTGATTGCAATGAGCACCCTCTTGTTGAAGCATGCCATAAGTATTGAATCTATAATTGCAAATCAGACATAAAGCCTCAAATGGATTTGAAGGTGTGTTTGTTGCTTGTAATGTGCCTGAAACTTGAAAAAATGTGAATGTTAGTTGTTAGAAGCAACAATTTGAAAGATCTTGTTTGAGAGAGCGGCAAGATATTTAAAGAGTTACTGTAAATGTTGATTGCATCAAAGCAGTTAGCTTTTCCATTGTTCTTTTCTTATTCAATTTTCAAATAAATATTGATTGGCCCATGTGGAACATGTTCTTTTGATTTGTAGTTTTTAGGATATTCTTGAAAATAAATGTTGGTGTTTTGTTCCTGAAGAGCTGCTATGTTATTTGCACGTACTCTTGTTCATGAGATGCATGCAGATGCAATTGCATGACAATGAAAAAGTTAGTTATCCTTACAAAAAAAATTAGTAGAGGCCAGAATGGTATAGAAAAGGGTTAAAATGGATTAGTGGCATATGCTATGAAGAGATTTGTAACTGCGCTCTATTAGATTCTGCTATGCCATCTTTGATATCAATAGTATATTGACTACCAACTCTGTTAGCGCCAACAACCAAAGCACCTATTGTTCCAATTGGATAATGATCTGTAACTATTAGTAGCTAGCTTATAGTTTTATTTGGAATGAAGTTGTAGTCTTTAGAAAAATGAGGCATGCTTTCAATTGTGCTAGTGTCTATCAATATCAATATGCAACCATAGTCCCCTCTATCATAATATGTTCTACGTGAAATTTGGAAGCCTAATATTGAAACTCCTATTCCTAGAATTATTTTGTGTTGATGTTGTTACATAAGGTTTCCATTGATATTTAATGTAATTCTCATTTCTTCTTTGATGTTGATGATATTTGCACACAGTACCTAATTTGTTTCATTGTCTTTGTCCATTGTTGCTTTGTAGACAACAATAATGCCACCTTCAAATGTGCCACCAATTTTTTTTGCATTTAAGTCTTCAATTGATATGGTCTTCTTGACTTTTGCTCTGAAGGAACAAATGAAAATGTAAATCTTATATATGGATGATGCAAAAATGCATATGATAGGGTAATAGAATAAGTTGTTTACCATTTTCTTGTGTCTTTTTCCATGTGTTGCATTTTTTGTACTGGTATTTTTATTTGTTCCATCATTTGTCTACAAAGTAGTGATATAGCATTAGAGAGTACATTGGAGCATGTATTAACAATATATATTTATTTTTATCTATAGTATTGTATAAAAGGTTGAAAATGCCCTTTTCCAAGGTTTGCATCCTGACACGGTATAAAGTATGCTAGCAAATTGGCTAGTTTTTTAAAGCACAACTACTTTCTTCCTGGTGTTGTTGTCCAAATACATGCTCATATGTTGAAGGAGTTGGAAAGCCATTGAGTAGAAAACATGTTTCCCCAAAAGCCAAATATGGTAGATTGAATGAGAGGAACTCAAACAAAAAGAATGAATACAATCATGGGTTTTAACCTCAACATAAAATGTAATATGAATTCATGTTTTTTCTGTGGTTCAATTCATTGAGGCTTAGTGCATTGCTTCTATACAGTAGTGTTGTATGTGCTTTGCTACAATAGACCTCTATTTCTCTACACTTATGTCTAATACTTGCAGGTGGCATTTCCCTGAGACAAGAATTTTATTATATAAACATAACAGAGACAATTAGATATATAAGAACCTATAACTAATTGCTCAATAGTATTTTATAATGTGCCTGCTCTAGAAAGGTCATTATTTTTAAGGACATTGTTTATGTTGCATACCAGTGAGAAACTTGTATAATCATGCTTATTAATGTCTATTATTTCTATATGCTCATATGTTGTTTCCATTGTGAATGCAAAAAGCATTAGATTGTTCAAAATTCTAATTGGCCTTAATATGTATACATGTGAAATCTTTAGTACTTTGCACATATATATAGTAAAACAGAGTTGATATTTTGCGTAGACGTAAAAAATTTTCATTGCAAAGAGAGAAGACAATGATCCAAGAATCTAACCTATAATATTCTTGTTGAACAATTGACTATGTTTGTACCAATGTAGATTTTTGTCTTTCACTAAAATTGTAAGTAGTGGTTCCTGTGACAAGGGCATTAGAGACAAATGAGCATAGTGTATGACATGTTTTATGCAATTCATAAACATAAAGCAATCAATGCTCAATGAATGCAATAAATGGTAGACCAATACTATTGCAATCATTTTCTTTGCATTGCATAAGCTAGCCGATGTAATTGAATGATTTAAATGAAAGGGGATATATATGGTTTTATTACTATAGTTTGAATTGAAGGGTAGATAGAATAAAAGTAGAACAATAGAAAGAGATAATAAATTTTGACAAATATTTAAGCATTAAATACAAATTGTGAAAAGATTCAATTGATACTTGATTGGGTTTGGCTTGAGAATTTTTTTTAGTAACTTAGTTTTTATGTCTAAATGAGTAAGCAACATTATCTAGTTTACAATGAAACTTGTGTGATGTAGTCAACACTTTTAGCAAAGAAATGCTTTTGTTTGTTATGTTACATGTAAACGTATAAAACGATTAACTTGAAACAAATATAGAAGCATTCTTGTTTACACATGTTCACCTTTTACACATTACGAGGTATTGGGTTTGCTCCATACCACTAGCCTCATTGTATTATTTTTGGCGAGGCTTGTCAATGATGAAAGTGGATCAATATTTGCAAAACAATTAATTAATATTTAAACCTCTAGTTTAGCTGTAAATTTGTTATCCCTATGAACTTTACTTTTTATGGCTTATTTTCCATTCGCATATGTTCTTTTTTTATGGACGGGTTAGGTGTAAACGTATAGGAAAATTAACTTGAAACAAAAATGTCCATTGATTGATGCATTATTGTAAATCAATTTTTATAGCTCAATACAAAATTTAGTCTGTTATCAATTGCAACAAGTTACTATTGCAATTGTTGAGCTCGCTTTTCAAACTAAAATTGTTTGAAGCAAATATGGAGAATGTAAAGACCATTTTGTTGTGCGACTAGGGACTATTGCAATCGGGGCAGGTCACTATACACATATCATGCATTGCAACCTTTGTCAAAAAAATTATTACTGTGCATGTGAAATTGGTCAATATGTTTACTGTTGTAGGAGAAGAGTGAGATGGGGACATTTTTCCTCTGTCTGTAAGAAAGAGAAAAAAAAGTAATGAAATAAGGTAGAGTAATTAATAAAAACTTTATTATAAGAGCTAACAACGTATTTAATAACATATAACAAAGTCTTCATAAGTTGTAAGAATTGATTTGTAAAATATTGTTCACAAGATTTGTAGATTCGACTGAATATTGTCACATGTTTACATATAATAGTCATACTATTCTCAACATCAATGCAATTGGTTCATTTGTACAATGTGTACAGGACATGAAAGCATACACAAGCATTCACATTTACGAATGGTCCTTTTTTATACTTTGTTTTGAATGAAGTTTGATTCTTGAAATGTCTGCAAAAATTATGCGAATTGTTTGAATTTATCTATTTTTTCCCGTAAGAAAGTGACCTTTGCAATCATTTTATTGCAGTAATGTTGTAGTTAGAAATGTGCATAATTGCAACTGGCACAATTTTCATGCATCGATTGAATATTTGCAAAATATATAATGTCCTCCTAATTTCCTAATTTATTTTTACAAAAATGAATAATAGGCTTACTCCAATGAATAGTAAGAAAGATAAAAAAATTATTATCTGTTAGTTGCAAATGAAACCATTGCAATAGTGACCTATTCCTTGGTTACAACTATTCCATGTCATATGTCATTTATTGTACCCATTTGTACAATTAGGCTTTTTAACAACAAACAATGCCTATAGTCGGAACACAACAGAAGTACCAATACCAGGGAAAGGGCTACCACTCAAGTTACTCTGTAGAATGAATACAATTGCAATAAGTTACTAGAACAATCATTGAGTTTTCCTTTGAAATTGAAATTATTTCAAGTAAATCTAGAGAGTAGAAAAAATGTTTCACTGAGGGACTAGGCACTATTGCAATTGGGGTAGGTCACTATTGGAATTGTATGATTGCAATCCTAAACATATTTCATGTATCTCCTAAGTCCTTGAAAAGTGTTCCCCAACACTAGGATTAGAAAGAGATTAAATTCAAATTAAATGAACATGTAAATTGACATTTGTAATTATTCCTAAATAATAGGAACATGTGGGGACGTCCAAGAAGAGTTCCTACAAGATAGGAACACATGGGGTGCCCGCATGGAAGGTGGAACCCACCTTGCTTCAGTTAACTATTTGGAGGATTGATATTACTTCAGTAATGCATGTCTAGTTCCTACAAAATAGGGATTGATATTTACAAGAGTGGAGTGGCACTATTAGTTCAGTTTCAGTTCAATTCAGTTCAGTTATGGTTCAGTTATCTTCAGTTGCATGTAGTTATTTTGAGTTGCATGCTAGTTTAATTGAGTTGCATGTTAGTTGACTTGAGTTACACGTAGTTATTTTGAGTTGCATTCTAGTTGACTTGAGTTGCATGTTAGTTGACTTGAGTTGTATGACTAATAAATTTAGTTGCATGACAAATAACAGGTTAATACTTTCAGTTAAGTGGGGGTGATCAATCATGCATATTGTTTGCATAAATTGATGGAGAGATATGTTTCAGTTAACTAAGATTGACTTGGACCCACCTTGGGTCCCCAAGTTGGAATCTTTCAGTTTATACCTTTTGCATGAAAAGATATTTACAAGGTTCAGTTAAGTGGGCCCATTATTGGGTGCCAACTTTGAGGTGAAGCTTCCAAGATATCTTCTTATCCAAATTCTAGTTAAGTGTTTAGTTTGGGATGCCTAAACTGAGGAGACTATGGTTTTGGCTTCAAGTTACATTGTGAAACTCTACTTGCTCAATTTGGGCGTAGATATTTGTAAGGAGAGTTTATCTCTTGTATTGATAACTCTTATGTGAGTTTACATGCTCAGAATTGTCTATACATTGCAGAAAGTGTATGAGAGTTTTATGTGAGTTCACTGAGAGTTTATTGCAGGTTGTGAAGAAGGATTATTGAAGGCATGGAAGCATATCAATCAAGGATTGATACAATATTATTGTAATCTTGTTCTAAGGTTAAATAATACAAGCACTATTGAATCTGGTGGTGGAGTTTTTTCCCAAAAGGGTTTCTCCATGTATATGTTGTGTCACTTCTATCTTTTGTCTACATTCTTCTACAATATTTTGTCTATTTCTACAACTGGTAAAATCGAACCAAAAAAAATAATCATTGACAAATAATTGATCTAAATAGATTAATCATGAAAAAATAATTGTGGCAATGAATACTTAATTAGATCTACAGTCTCATTGTTTTACAAGTTTTAAGCTACTAATTTACCTTCATTTTCAACAATGATGTGCATTGGATATGAGACACCTGTTGGTCAATCTATAGCTATTGCATTAAATGACTCCATAGTTAACAAGACCTCATTCAAAGTATTCATTTTTTTCATTTTTTAATTCTCATTTTCTTGTTGTGTATGAATTATTTTTCTTGTAAGTTATGTTTCTTTTTTTGTAGGAACGACTAAAAATTGTTTCAATTTTTCTAATAAAACCTTGTAAAAGTTGTAAATGATTTATGCTCTTGTTATGATATCAGTTCATCTATGCCGCTACAACTAGAAGTATAGCTTGGAAAAAGAAAATTACTATTAGAATCGTTGAATTTTCTTTTCAACTAGTTGCTTGGCCAATGAAATTGTATTGTTTAAAATATTTTTGTCTTTTTCCTATAGATGGTATTAAAGCATTTTTTTTTTGCTTCAAAATTATGGTTTATCTCTTTTTCTATTGGTTGGAGTAGGTACATTTTCCATTTTTCATTTAAATAAATTAGGAAAATATGGGGACATTATATATTGTGACAAATATTTAATCAGTGGATGCAAATTGTGCGAGCTTTGGCAGTGGACTAGTGAGTACTGAAACAATGAATGCATGTTTAATGAATTACATGAAAACTTTGTGAGATGTGTTAGATAGTTCATGGGTACACAAGCAGTGGATGAATAGTGAATTCACGAAATCTTAGGCATGTGGTGGGTTTTATTTGTGCTTATTCTTATTTTTTTATTGTTTTTTGAAAAGCTTGTGTCTTTTTAGCTATGGGTTCCCCTCTTCCATGTTCTTTATTATAGGAACAATGCATTACTGATGAGTAGCTCGTCTACTTGTTTATGATACTTGATAACTAGAAGTATTTCTTACTGTTAGAAGGGTTAAGGGGAAAAATGGGTACAATAGATGACATATGGTATGCAATCCATAAACATGGAATAGTAGAAGAAAAGAATGTAGAAGTTGAAAAACCAACTTCACAGTCCCCAAGAATCACCTGCAAGCAATCACCTATCACATGCAACAAATATTCATAACAAACAATAATAGATGTTCTGTAAACCCTCGGAGCAAAAGTATGTGCAAGCATAAACCAGAATAATTGATTATTGAAAGTAATTGTTTTACAAATACTACAAAAGCCTTCAAAAGGCAATCATGCAAAAAGAAAGACATGCACAACCCTAATCTTATCTGGAGCAACAAGATAGCTCAATAAGATAAATATTATAATTAACCTAGGAAATAAAACATGCCTAAGTAAACTTATGCTAAAGTGTAATTAAATAAATAATTACACCAACACCCCCCATAAGTGCAACTTAGGGAGAAGAAAATTATTATGCAAAGATGAGTCCTGGCAACAAGGCCTAATCAGGTACCCATTTACAAATGCAATGAAAACTAAATCAAAGGGGGTAAAGGAGAAAACCACTTGGGAACAAAACTCCTCCCAAAAATAGAATGCAAACTAACTAAGTGATGAAAGATGGAGGAATCCATAAAACCCCCCAAGGACACCATCCATCACAAAGATACATGAAAGAATCCCCCAGAAGAGAGGAAGAAAGAGACCACAGATCCCCCCAGAATGAAGTAGCTCCAAAAAAATTGAAGAAACTGCATCTCTTGAAAGAAGTGAGAGGGAAGAGGCCGAATGAAAGCAATCTCTAAAGATGAAGTAGGTGTAGCCCAAGATGTCTCCATAGAAGCAAATGTGACCTCAACAAATGAAGAAGTCAAAGTAGGTGAAGACTGAATAGAAACCTCCAAAGATGGATGATCAACTAGATCCTACTGCACTGAAATGGAAGAAACCACATATGTAGTCATAGAAGTATCAACAACTGCAACAGTAGGTGGAGGAGATGGAATGGATGGCTCAAGAGTAGGATCTGAAGTGAGAACTCCAATGTTAAAGAAGCCAAATTTCTCCTCTGAATGATGATTCACACTAGAAGTGTGATGAACAGTTGTAGGAACAAAAGCACCATCAGTAGCAAAATCTACAAAGGAATACAACCGAGATGAGTGATCCACCACCCCAGTAGAAATAACTGCTCTACTCTCCAAGTCTCTGATGATACCTTAATCAGGTGTGAACTCCATAGACCTCCCATTGCCTCCATGTGTGATTTGATATATAGAAAGAAGGTTGTTCATCAAATGAGGAACACACAAGACATCCTGAAAAGTGTTGTCCCCAAAACTAATACACCCCTTCCCTGTAACACTCATGTATGTATTGTTTCCCATCAAAATAGGAGACATAGTGTGAGACTCAAAGGAAGTGAACATAGACTATGTAGAAGCCATATGATGAGATGCTCCTGAATCTAGAAGCCATCTGCCTGATCCAAGACTCGAAGAAGCACAAATAGCATGCCCCTTCATATCTGATGAAGTTTGTAAACTAGCTTTGCCCCTGTCACGTTGTACTGAAGAAGAAGAATGAGGAGAAGAAGATGATGCAAACATCTTAGAAGGCAAATCAATCTGATATTTGTGAAGAAGATTTTTCAGCTCATCAATGTCCTTCTTGTAACAATTATGTTTTGCGTGTCCTTCCCTCTTGCAATATGCACATGGGCCCTTCTCCTTCCTAAATGATTTCCCCTTAGAAGAGGATGATGAATCTGAGGACTCCTTATGTTGCTCATGATATTTGGAATCCTTTTGTTTATGTTTCTTTCCTTTTCCTATAGAAGCCTTCTAATCTTTAGGCTCTTGTGATGAAGAGGGCTTCAACTTGCCCATATTGGCCAACTTGGCCTGCTCTCGAGTGAGAGAAGATGCAAAATCATCAAAAGAAGGCATAGTAAATCTCGTACCAAGTGCATCCCTAGTAGCATAAAAGGTAGAAACAAAAACTGAATAATCTAGTGCAAGCTTAGAAAGAATGGACAATATCAATTGAGAGTCTTCCATATGAACACCACATTGAGACAATTGCAATCTAAGAGACTTGATTTTGGTGAAAAAATCCTGGATGCTGTCAAAATCCCTAGGATTTAAGCCAATAACATTCTCTAACTAAAATCCTCTCATAGTATCTTGCTTCCCAAACAAAGACTGCAAAGTAGTCCAAACCTCATGGGGTGTAGTGCAAGACTCAATATGAAAAATAAGGTCAAAAGAAAGAGACAGACATAAAGTACCATAAGCTTCATCACACCTATTAAACCACTTTATCTTTTCAGCAGCACCTATAGGTTCAAGTTATGTACCCATGGTTACCCTATACAACCCTTTGTGTTTCAAGTGAATCTCCATTTGTTTTTTCCAACCAAAATAGTTGAACGGAGTAAGGGGTGCAATGTTATGTGTATCCATGATAGAAAACAGAAATATATACTCTCAAATAAAAAAAAATGCTCGTTGATCTCAAAAAAATAGCTTGATTGCACACTTCCCAAGAAAATAATTGAAAAAATAAAGGCTGAGATCAAATAGTAATATCAGATACCTAGTAATAAAATCTTAAAAAACAAGTTTGAAATCTATGTAGAGCACTGAATCAGCTTTCCGATGCCTATTTGTTTTTGCAAAATGGAGTCCGGACGCAAACATTATGCCTCCTAGACTGAAAACAACAATTTCTGGCTTTGACAGGCAAAAAAGGCTTCAAAACTAAAAAATCAGAAAAAATAACCAGCACCATTGGAACAACACCGGAACCAACTTTCAGGTGATATCTCATTTTCACAAAACAGAGATGTACGCAAAAAGATGTACGCAAAAAATATGCCTGATTCCGTGAAAACAACTCCAAATTGTCCAATATGGCCTCCAGGAGCCCTCAGGGGCTAAAAAAAAAGCCCCTGGTCGCCATATGACCAGGGGGTTGGTGACTGAGGGCTGGAGCCAAAGCTCCTGGTCACCCACATGACCATCACGCGGGGTTGGGACCTCGATGGGGGCTAGGACCGTGGGGCCTGGTCACCCACGTGACCCATGACCAGTCTTTTAAGCCCGTGGGGGCTAGTGTAGATGAGTGACTGTGTGGTTGTGGCGGCCACTGGGCAGCATTGTGATGGCCGCTTGGCGGCACTGCGTTTTGCTCTGGCCATGTAGAACCTACCGAAAACTTTGACTTTTTTAAAAAAAAATTTGAAATTCGTGCAGTACGATTAGGGTTTTAGGGGTCGTACGACCTCCAGAACCAAAATTTTTTTGCCTTTTTTTTCTCTAACTCCAAAATCGATGAAACGAAAGGCATTTCTATTGTTTTTGGGCGTCTTGAATGCGAGGGCGATGTTCGTTTTTCCCATAAATACACAAAAAAATTGCCTACCCCCAAATGCTCAACAAATTAGCCTTGCTTGAAACCCTTGCACAGAAAAAGACGCTGTGAGGGAATATCTTCAAATCACGAATAGGCAACCTTAGGTCTGGAGCTCTGATACCATGTAGAAGTTGAAAAACCAACTTCACAGTCCCCAAGAATCACATGCAACAAATATTCATAACAAACAATAATAGATGTTTTGTAAACCCTCAGAGCAAAAGTATGTGCAAGCATAAACCTGAATAATTGATTATTGAAAGTAATTGTTTTACAAATACTACAAAATCCTTCAAAAGGCAATCATCCAAAAAGCAAGACATGCACAACCCTAATCTTATCTTGAGCAACAAGATAGATCAATAAGATAAAGATTATAATTAACCTAGGAAATAAGATATGCCTAAGTAAACTTATGCTAAAGTGTAATTAGATAAATAATTACACCAACAAAGAAGTAGATGAGTATTTGAAGAAAGAAGAATTATCATAGGAAAAATTGAATTCTTTGAGCAAGGTGTTGTCAACTGTGCAGGCATTCAATGCATTAACTATGTATTCATTTCTTGAGTAGGTACGAGCCTATGAACAAAGTTTGGAAGATTTGTAGTTAATGCTTGAATGTTTGGGAGAAAATATCGCTCTCATCTATTTTTTTGGCAAATTTGATCATGTGTTTCTGTGTTTCATGTTTATGAATAACATATTATCTTGCACAAACTTCTTTTAATATATTCTTGTTTCTAGTCCACCAGTCATATCATTTAATGCATTAAACATGCATTGACTTCATCACTAATAGTAGCCTCCTATTGTCATAATTTACTCTAACAAAAATGAATAAAAATCATACTCTAACCAATAGAAAAAGAGATAAATTGTTTATTATCTCCCAATTGCAAATGAAAATTTGCAATAGTAATCCACTCCTTGGCTTCAAGTATTCCATGTATCTTGGTTACATAACACATTCCATTCACTATACCGATCTATAGAATTAAGCATTAGAATATAAAATAATACTTCTAGTAGCAATATGACAAAATCTCTCATACATATGAAATTGTTTTGTTTTAGATTCAGGCATAGTAGACAAATGAGAATTATGAAACCATAGAATCAATACCTTTGTTGGACCAGGTTCACTATTAATTTTTTTTCAATACAATTAGGTAAACAAGAAATTATATATTTTGGCAAATATTAAATCACTAGATGCAAATTGCACAAGCTTTTACAGTGAGTTGGTTGGTATTACAATAGTGAATACATGATTAATGCACTAAGTCCATTATTTATTTTGTTTTATGAAATTATTCATATTCCATGATTACAATGATGCATGTCTCTAATTGCAAAAGTAAGGTGCTTTTGAGTGAAGAATAGTTTCATGTTTATGGATTACATGGCATTCCATTGACTATGCTCATTTGTCTATTTGGAAAGTCAAATTCTTGAATCACTGTTCTCCTTTATTTGGAAAGTCGAGTTCATTTGAAACAATGGAGGAGAATGGTAGAAGAATCTGACCTTGTAGCTTGTTGTTGAAGTACTAAGTCTATGTGCAGCAATATAGATCAATGTCCCTTTGTTCAATTGAAAGAAATTGTTCTTGTTATAGGAACAATTTAGGTAAATGAGCATAGTCTATGACATATAAAATGTTATTCATAAACATGGGACATGAGAACATAATAAAATTTCCAGGTATTTAAGAATTAAATGCAAATTGTGTGAACATTCTTAGTGACATGCGGTCAATGTACTTGATAGGCATGGCTTGCTAGGGAATCAAATTCTATAATCTACATATAATGTCATACTATTTTCCTAATTTAGTTGAACAAAAATATATAATAGACCCACTCCAACAAATAGGAAGAGAAATAAAACAAAATTTTCCAATACCAAAAATATTTCCTTAAATTACAAAAAAAGGAAAAAGACAAAGATATTACTAATGCATTTGTTGCATTTGATTTTGAAATAGTCGCCTGGCCAATGAAATTGTATTGTTTAAAATATTTGTGTTTTTTTCCTATAGTCAGTTTATCTCTTTTTCTATTGGTTGGAGTAGGTCGATTTTTCATTTTTGTTTAAGTAAATTAGGAAAATAGGACATTATATATTGTAGCAAAAATTCAATTGGGACACAGAAATTGTGTAAGTTTTGGCGACAGGCTGGTGGGAATTGAAGAAGTGAATTCATGTTTACTACATTAAATGCAAACTTCACAATATGTGTTGGACAACTGGTAGGGACACAAGAAGAGAATGCATAGTTAATTCATGAAATATGAGGCAAGTGTTGATTTCTGCTTATTCTCGTTTGCTTATTTTTTGTTGAGAAGCTTGCATGTTTTTAGCTTTGGGTTGTCATCTTCAATGTTTGTCATTCTATGTAGTGCTTTAACAAGGGAAGAGCCATAGGAATAGTGTACAATTGGCAAGTGGTTCATTTGCCTATTTGTGATACTTGATATCTAGAAGTGTTGTTCACTATTATAGGGAAAATTGAAAGGTTTGAGCAAGTTATTGTTGACTGTGGATGCTTTGAAAGCATTAACTATGTGTTTATTGCTTGATTGGCTATTATTCTGTAAGAAAAGCTCACAAAGAAAACTATGCGAGATGTGTTGGAGGTCTGGTGGGTACATAAGCAGTGAATGCATAGTTAATTCATTGAATCTTAGTCAAGTGCTAGGATTTATTTGTGCTTATTCTCATTTGTTTATTGTTTATTGCAAAAATTGTTTGTTTTTAGTCCATGGTTATGCTTATCCATGTCCGTTATCTTGTAAAAGTACACTGTAGGTGAGTGCTTTGGTTGTGTGTTTATGATACTTGATAATTATAAGTATTTCTTGTTGTTACAAGGGCTAATAGGGCAAGTGGGTACAATAGATGACATATACTTTGAGCAAGGTCTTGTCGACTCTAGAGGCATTGAATACATTAACCATGTGTTTATCGCTTGAGTGACCAATAGCTTTTCAACAACTATTTGAAAAAGTGAATTCAACAATTGCAATAGTAACTTGCTTTTGGGCAAGAAACAGTTCCATGTTCATGGATTACATGACATGCCATTCATTATGCTCATCTATCTATTTGGTGACTTAGATTCTTGAACCACACTTCTACTTTGTTCTTCACAACGCTACCAAGGTAGAATTTTTAGGCACATTAGAATGCTTAAAATTCAATGCAAACAAAGGGGAACAATGATACAAGAATCTAACCTTTCAGTTGTTTGTCGAACAATGAACTATATTTGTAGCCATATAGATGTTTTATTCTCACAACAATTGCAGGCAATGGTTCTTGTTAGAGGGAGAAACTAGAAAAATGAGCATAGTCCATGCATTCAATGACTTGGAAGTAATTTTCCTCTAAGAAAATAAGCTAAATAGACCAATGCAATAAATTTTTGTAAACATTTGACATTAAATCCAAATTTTGCAAGTTTTGCTGATACACTAGTGCCTATCGAAATAATGAATGCAGAGTTGATACATTGAATGCCTCTACAGTGAACAAGTCCTTTCTCAATGATGCAAAAGAGTTTTTTTGTATCTAGCAACAACATTCTACTAGATATTGGGATTGGTCCCTGTCACGAACACCAGCATATCATGTTTCTTTAAAGCAACTTGCCATGGAGCAAAAAATAGTTTCATGTTTATGAATTACATGGCATGTCATACACTATGCCCATTTGTCTCTGTGGAAAGTCATATTCTTGAACAAGTGTTCTCCTTTATTTTTCACAAGTCTTCCAATACATATTTCTTAGATACATTGAAAGAATTAAATTTCATTTCAAACAAAGCATGAGAATGATACAAGAATTTGACCTTGCAGCTTGTTGTTCAAGAACCAAGTCTATTTGCAGTAATATAGATCTTTTTCCTACACTTTACTTGCAACCAATGGTTCCTATTATAGGTAAAATTCACACAAATCAACACAGTCCATGACATAGAGCATGCTATTCATAAACATGAAACACAATCCAGCGCACAATAATTTTTTCCAAATATTCAAGAATTAAATTCAAATTGTGTGAGAAGAAAATCTAACAAGTATGCTTGCATAGAAACAGTATTTAATGTATTACGTATGCATTCACTACTTTATAATGCATTAAAGATATTTTTCAAAATTTATTATGTGCTTCAATTTTGCTAATTTGCTTACAAGCAAACAAATATTAAAGCCACTACAATGAATATGAAAATAGATGCGGGAAAATATAATCAAATTATACAATGTAATCAGTGTTCATAGTGAAACATTTCATATTGATTACAAATTACATATTTGCAATTATGCATAATTCTGATTGTAAAAGTTACTTGTTTTTGGGCAAAACATAGTTTCATGTTTATGAATTACATGGTGTGCCATTCACTATACTCATTTGTTTATTTAGTAAGTAAGATTCTTGAACCAGGCCTCTCCTTTATTGTTTGCAATTCTTGCAAGGCTTAAGTTTTAGACACATTGGAAGCCTTAAAATTTGTTGGAAAGAAAGCAGAAGAATGCAACAAGAATCTGACCTTCTAGTCTCCTGTTTAAGAACCAAAAATATTCGCAGTCAAATAGATCCTTGCATCTGACTCCAGTTGGAAGCAATGGTGCTTTTCATGGGGAAAAATTAGACAAATGAGCATAGTCGATGAAATATAATATGTTATTCATAAACATGAAACATAAAATTACATGATAAAATTATCCAAAAAAGAAGACCAATGCATAAAATTTTTGGAAACACTCAGACGTCAAATACAAATTTTCCAAGGTTTTTGATAGACTGATGGCTTCCCAAGCAATGAATACATAGTTAATGCATTATAGGCTCCCAAAATTGACAAAATTAACATACAATACGTTATTAAAAAAAAATGAAACATTGAAACATATAATAAAATTTGCGAAAAAATAGACAAATGTAATAATGTTTTGCAAACATCCAGACATTAAATACAAATTTTGCAAATTTTGTTGATAGGCTGGTGTCTACCCAAGCAATGAATACATAGTTAATGCATTGAATGCCTCTACAGTTGACAAGACCTTTGTCAAAGCATTGAGTTTAGTATTGTTTGTTGTTATAATGGATAATTGTACATATGGGTGTATTGAATGACATATGACATGGAGCAGTTGAAAGCAAGGAGTAGGTCACTATTGCAATTGTTTCAATTGTAATTGACAGGTAATAAAAAATTTACCTCTTTTTCTATTGGTTGGAGTAGGTCTATTATTCATTTTTGTTAAAGTAAATTAGGAAAATAGGAGCACATTATATATTTTGCATACATTTAATCACTGAATTAAAGAATTGTTCGCATTTGTACCAAACCAATTTTTCTTCTACAAATGTCCTCTACCTTCCAAACAATAAAACACTTTTCTTTGCCTCAATGTTCTTCACAGAATTTGAAGTCCATATTCTTTTGCATCAATCAAAGGAAAAATTTGTTTGGAGTCTATATTCTCACATGTTTACATGTAACATATGTGCAATTCCCACTATCTATGCACTCAATCAATGTCTGGAAGGTATGCATCATAGTGATGCATGGCGAAGCATTCTCATTTACACTTGTTCACTATTAACATATTACGAGGTACTGTTGTTGCTCCATACCATTATACTGAGCTTATTGTTTTTGGTGGGACTTCTCAATGATGTAAGTAGATTAATATTTGCAGAAAAATAAATTGAGCAATAAAATTTACTTGAAATTTTTTATAATGTGTTTCTATTTCGCTTATATGCTTACACAAAGAACATTGGCAGACCTAGTCCATGCAATAGAAAAAGAGGTGAATGGTAGATTTTAGACATGAAAGACTTAGTTAATACTTGATTGAGTTCACTTTGAACTAATTCCCTAGTTACCTAGTTTCTATGGATAAATCAATAAGCAACAATATTCACTTTTTAACAAAACATAGCGAATGCAACATACATGTTTACTATTGCATTTGCTGAATTTTCTTTCAAATAGTTGCTTGATCAATGAAATTGAACTGCTTAATTTTTTTTGTCTTTTTCCTATAGTTAGGATTTAAGCACATATTTTTTTGTGCTTGAAAATTATGGTTTATCTCTTTTTCTATTGGCTGGAGTAGGTCAATTTTTCATATTTCTTTAAGTAAATTAGGAGAATAGGGGGACATTATACATGACAAACATGGTATATTACTGTTAATCAAAGGAAACATTCCAAAATGGGAATTCTTGTGTATGATTTCATGTCCTATGCACATCATATAGATGAACCAACTGCATCGATGGTGAGAATATTACAACTGCTACATGTACACATGTGACAATGTTCAGTTGAATCTGCAAATGTTGTGAACAATATTTTGTAAATCAATTCTTATAACTTACCAAGACTTTGTTATCTATTATTAAATATGTTTTTAGCTCTTACAATAAAGTTTGTATTAATTACTATATCTTTTTTCATTGGCTTTGTTGCTCTCTCTTACAAACAAAGGGAGAATGTCCCCATGCTACTGTGGTCCTATAGCAGTAAACATTTTGACCAATTGCATGCATGCAAAAATGTTTTTTTTTTACAAAGGTCATAATGATGGATATGTGTAATTGTTTCCTTTGGAGTTTATACACAATAAGCAAATGAAAATTTTGGAACGAAAAATTGAATACTTTGAACAAGGTCTTGTCAACTATGAATTCATTTAGTGCAATAGTTATAGATTGATTGACAGGCATCTCATATCCAATGCACACCATACAGTCACCTACTCCTTGGCCTCGACTTTTTCATGTTTATTAGTTACATAACATATGTAATTTACTACACCCATTTTTCCCCTTAGCCCTTGCAAAAATAAAAAAACTTCTAGTTATAAAGTATCACAAACAAACAGACAAGCCACTCGCCAGTAGCACATTGTTCCTAAAATGAAGAAGATGGAGAGCTAAAAACACACAAGATTTTCAACAAACAATAAGCAAGCAAGAATCAAAAAAAATATAACTTAGCATTTCCCTGAGATTTCATGAACTATGTATTTACTGCTTTCATACCCACCAGGTGTCCAACACATCTTCAACAATTTTCATTGAATGGATTAAACATGTATTGACTGCTTCAAGATTAAATATTTTCTAGTATATATAATGTCCCCCTATTTCACTAATTTACTTAAACAAAAATGAATAATAGTGCTACTCCAACCAATAGGAAAAGAGAAAAAATATAATTTTCAAGCATAAAAAATTTGTCCTTAAATTGCAATCATAGAAAAAACAAAAAAAAATTAAACAATAGAATTTGATTCACTGAGCAACAATCTCAAAAATGAATTGAATAGTTGCAATTGTAATTTTCTTCTATACAAAAAATAGTTTCATGTTTATGAATTACATGGCATGCCATTCACTATTCTCATTTATCTATTTGGCAAGTTAGATTCTTGAACCAAGTTTCTCCCTTATTATTTACAATTCTTCCAAGGAATAATTTTTTGGCACATTGGAAGACTTAAAATTTGTTGCAAGCAAAAGGGAAGAACGATACAAGAATCTGACCTTTCAGTTCCTTGTTCAACAATCAAGTATATTTGCAACAATATACATGTTTGTGTCTATTTCCGATCACGAGCAATGGTTCCTGGTACAGAGACAAATTCAACAAATGAGAACAACTCATGACATAATATATGTTATTCATAAACATGAAACACAAAAGCATATGAAACAAATTGCAAAAAAAATAGATAAACATGATAATTTTTTGTAAACAACCAGACATTTAATTAAAATTTTGCAATCTTTGTTGATAAGCTAGCTGCCACTCAAGCAATCATAGAAAGTTGAAGCTGGGGAGTAGGTTACTATTGCAATGGTTTCATTTGCTATTCAGAGATAACAAGCAATGTGTCTCTTTTTCTATTGGTTGGAGCAGGTCTATTATTTATCTTTTTTTTAAAGTAGATTACGAAAATAGCACAACATTATATATTTTGCAAATATTTAATCACTAGATACAAAATTGTGTTAGCTTTCACAATAGAGTAGTAGATACTAAACCGGTGAATATATGTTTAATGCATTGTCTATTAAATGCAAATTATGCAAGATTTGTAGGCAGGCTTGTGGGTACATAAGATGTGAAAGCATAGTTGATGCATAGAATTCCAGAGAAGCAATCAGTTTCATTTGTGCCAGTTTTCATTTGTTTATTATCTATTGAAAAATTTGTCTGTTTTTAGCTCTAGATTACTCTCTTCCATGTTCCCTAAGTCTATTAGACCCTTGAATACTAGAGAAGCTATAGATTTTTACTTCAAAAATTATCTCAATAGCTTAGTTTTTTGTGATTAAATCACTAAGCATTAGAATTCACTTTGCAATAAAACATAGGAAATGCAGTAAACATTTTTAGCAGAGAAACAACATCGGAAAGTGCATTAAGAAACACGACCTTCCAATGTGTCCAAGAACTATGTATTGGAAGAGTTGTGAACAGTGAAGGAGAACATTGTTTCAAGAATATAAGTTTCAAAATAGACAGATGGGCATAGTGAATGATATGCCATGTAATTCATAAACATGAAACTCTTTTCTACACAAAAGCATGTTACTTTTGCAATCAGAAATATGCATAAGTGCAATCATCTGATATACAATTCACTGGGTAAATATTTGCCAAAATTCATGTCTTTCTACTCTTCTAATTTTCTTAAATGGAAATCAATAATAGACCTGATGCATTAATCATGCACACTCATTGATTTTGTGTCAACCAACCCTCTGTCAAATCTTTTGCAATTTGCATTTAGCGATTAAATATGTGCTAAAATATATAATTTCTTATTTTCCTAAATTATTTAAACAAAAATGAATAGTAGACCAAATAGAATTTAATGCAATAGTTGTAGATTAAAAGACAAGTGTGCCATATCCAATACACACTGTACAATTGCAATAGTGTCCTACTCTCATTGCAACAATAACTTCCTTCCAAGTAAAATGCAAGGCACATGAAGTGCATGATGGCAATAAAGCTAACACAATTTGCATTTAATTCTTAATTCTATCATTTTCTTTTGTAATACTTCCTTGGCCAATTAAATTTGATTCACTTGTAGTAGGTCTATTATTCATTTTAGTTTAACTAAATTAGGAAAATATGGGAACATTATATACTTGAGATTTATAGACATATTCTTCATGTTTGGAAACCATGATTTATCTCCTTTGTCATTGGTATAGCTAGACTAGAATTTTAAATATTAATTAATTTCCTTTCAAGTATTAATCCATTTACATCATTGAAAAGTCCTAGCAAAAAAATAGGTATCAAACAAACACCTCAACAAACAATGAATAAACGAGAATAAGCATAAATAAAACCCAGCACTCACCTAAGATTTCATGAACTAACCATGCATTCATTGCTTGTGTACACACCAAACCTCCAACACTTCTCATACAATTTTCTTTGCAAGTTTTGTTGATACAGTGATGGCCACTTAAGCAATAAACACATAGTTAATGCTTTTAATGCACTCACAATCAACAAGACCTTGTTCAAACCATCTAGTTCTTCTTGTAATAGTGAGCAACACTTCTAGTTATCAAGTATCACAAACAGATAGCCAAGCCATTGACCAATAGCACATCGTTCCTATGGCCCTTCCCTCTTTCAAGCACTACACAAAATAACAAACGTTGAAGATGACAACCGAAAGAAAAAAACATACAAGCTTCTCAACAAACAATAAACATATGAGAATAAGCAAAAACCAACACTTGTCTCATATTTCATGAATTAACTATGCAAAGTTTGCATTTAATGAATTAAACATGCATTCACTGCTTCATTGCCCATCAACCCACCAAAAAAACTTGCATAATTTGCATCCCCCAATTAAATATTTTCCACAATATATAATGTGCCCCTATTTTCCTAATTTACTTAATCAAAAATGAAAATCAACCTGCTCCAAGCAATAGAAAAAGAGATAAACCATAATTTTCAAGCACAAAAAGTATGTGCTTAACTTCTCAACAAACAATAAGCAAACGAGAATAATAAAAAACCAACACTCGCCTCATATTTCATGAATTAAATATGTGAAGTTTTCATTTAATGCATCAAACATGCATTGATTGCTTTAGTACCCACCAGCCTGCCACCAAAACTTGTACGATTTGCCTCCCCCGATTAAATATTTGTCACAATGTATAATGTCCCCCTATTTTCCTAATTTACTTAAACAAAATTGAAATATCGACATACTCCAACCAATAGAAAAATAGAGAAACCTTAATTTTCAAGCACAAAAAATATGTTCTTGAATCCAAAGTATAGGAAAAGGACAAAAATACTTAAACTATACAATTTCATTGGCCAAGCAAATTTTTGAAAATAAAATGCAAGAGATGCAATAGTAAACCTGCCTATTGGTAGGAACCACTAAAAGAAGAAATGTTTAGATTATAGAATTTGATTCATTGACAATGGTTGCATATCAAGTACAAAAAGAAAATTTCTAGGAACAAATCCCTTACAGTTTCAATTTAGTTCTTAAACGTTTGGAAAAATTCATTGTGTGCTTTTGTGTATCGTGTTTATGAATAAAATGTTATATGTAATGGAATGCACTCATTTGTCCTCTTAGCCTTTGTAACAACAAGCAATATTTATAGTTATCGAGTTTCACAAACAAACAAACAATTAGCCACTCACTAGTAGTGCATTTTCCCTAGAATAAACAACATGGAGAGCTAAAAACATACAACTTCCTCAACAAACACAAATTAACTATGCATTTGCTGCTTGCATATGCAGCAGCTCTCCAATACATCTTAGACATTTTTCATTTAATGGATTAGACATGTATTCAGTGTTTGAGGATTAAATATTTTCCAGTATATATAGTGCCCCCCTATTTTCCTAATTTAATGAAACAAAAAAGAACAATAGGCCTACTCCAAGCAATAGAGAAAGAGATAAATCATAATTTTAAAACATGAAAAATTTGTCCTTAGATCCCAACTATAGAAAAATACATAATTTTTTTAAATAATATAATTTAATTCGCCAAGCAACTATTTTGAAAGAAAATTCAAAAATTGAAATGGTAACTTGCTTTTGTACAAAAATAGTTTCATGTCTATGAATTACATGGCATGCCATTCACTATGCTCATCTATTTATTCAACAAGTCAGATTCTTGAACCAAGTTTCTCCCTTACTATTCACATTTCTTCCAAGGCATGATATTTACACATATTGGAAGAATTAAAATTCATTGTAAAGAAAAGGGAAAAATGATACACGAATCTAATCTTTTAGTTCCTTGTTCAACAACCAAGTATATTTGCAACCATATAGACATTTTCCTCCATCTCCAATTGCAAGAAATAGTTCCTGTTACATGGATAAATTAAACACATGAGCATAGTTCATGACATATAATATGCTATTCATAAACATGAAACACAAAAGCACATGAAAAAAATTGCAAAAAAATAGACAAACATGAATTTTTTTTGCAAACATTCAAACATTGAATTAAAATTTCTAGGCTTTTCTAATAGGCTAGTATCTAGTTAAGAAATCAATAGATAGTCAATGCATTCAATGCTTCCATAGTGAACAAGGGCTTTCTTTAAGTTCTTTCCAAAAAATAATCAGCTTACATCATTGAAAATTGCCACGAAAAAAAATCGATATAAAACCATTAGTGATGCAATAAGGAAATGAAATGAGATAGAAGAGTTCCTTGAGAAACACAATATGTTGAGGCTAGTGGTATGAAGCAATCTGAATACCTTGTATCCTATTAGTGGTGAAAAAATGTAAATGAGAATGCTTGTCTATGCTTCATTGTGTTGCATATCTTCTAGACTTTGACCAAGTGCATGGATAGTAAGAATTTCAAGAGTATTACATGTAAATGTGTAAGAATATAGACTTAAGAGGGATTTTTTAGTTGATTGATGCATTAAAATATGAGCTACAAATCCTGTGAAGAGTGTTGAGGTAGAGAGAAGTGTGGCTAACTTGGTTGTGTGTTTGTGATACTTGATAACTAGAAGTATTCCTTATTTCTATAGATAGCACTTGAGAACATATTTTTTCGTTTGAAAATTATCATTTATATCTTTTTATATTCTTTCAATAGGGTCTACAATTCATTTTCCTTTAAGAAAATAAGCCGTATAGAAGACCACAATTCTTTTTTGCAAATATCTAGTCATTAAATCCAAATTTTACAAGTTTTGTTAGTAGGCTTATGCCTATTAAAGAAATCTATCCAAAGTCAATGCATTCTATGTTTCCACAATGCACAAAACCTTGCTCAAAGATCTAAAACAATATTGCTTTATGTAGCAACAACAAAAACATACAAGCTTTTCAAGAAACAACAAACAAACGAGAATAAGCACAAAAAAAGCCAAACACATGCCTGCCATTTCATAAATTAACTATGCAGTGACTGCTTGTGTACCTAGTAAGCCTCCAACACATCTTGCAAAATTTACATTCAATGCATTAAACATGCATTGAACTTAACATTTATAAAATATACAAGACATATAAAATACACAAAACATATAAAATATAAATATTAGTAATAAGTTAAAAATTGAAAAGTATTTTATCTTTTTTAATAACATATTATTACATGTTCAATTAATAGTAATATTTTTGGATATTTGAACCATGTCTATTTTTTTATATCTGTAAATTAAATTCATTTAGTTAAATAAACTAATTATAAATAATTTTATTTACCGTAAATTTAGAAAAGAACATATGCCAATGGAAAATAAGCCATAAAAGGCAAAGTTCATAGGAATAACAACTTTATACCTAAAGTGGAGGTTTAAATATTAATTAATTGTTTTGCAAATATTAATCCATTTTCACTATTGAGAAGCCTCGCCAAAAACAATATGCTGAGGCTAGTGGTATGGAGTAATCCCAATACCTTGTAATGTGTAAATGGTGAACAGGTGTAAACAAGAATGCTTCTCTATGCCTCGATGCACTGCATAGCTTATAAACATCGATTGAGTGAATAGATAGTGAGAATGGCAAGGCTGATATATGTAAACATGTGAGAATATAGGCTGGAAACAAATTTGTTCTTTCATTAATGCATAATGATATGTTCAGCAAATTCTGTGAGGAACATTCAGGCAAAGAGAAATGTTTTATTGTTTAGAAGGAAAAGGACATTTGTAGAAGAACAACTAAATTTTTGAAAATGTCATGGAGGTGAGTTATTGCTTTGTAAAGTATCAGAGATTGAATGTAGAAGAAGTTTCACTATTTGGTAAAACCTAATTTACAAATTCTACCAAAGTAACTGCAATAACAACTCAAATGCATATGGTATGTATATCTCATAAGCATGAGATAGTAAAAGCCAATAATTGCAACCATGTGATACACAATTCATATGCAATGTTTCACATAACACATTAATCAGATTTCTTACAAGCAAATGAAGGGAAATATACTTAAATTATACAATCTGGTCAATGTACAAAGCGAAATATTGCACATGGACTACATATCACATGCTTCTAACTATGCATAACTCTCATTGCAAAAGTAACTTGCATTTCACCATAAAATGGTTTAATGTCCATGAATTATATAGCATGTGATTCACTATACTGATTTGTTTATGTTTCCTAAGTCTGTGAGGCCATTGAATACTGGGGGAGCTATAGAGTTTCTCTTTTTCTATTGGTTGGAGTAGGTTGATTTTTAATTTTTGTTTAAGTAAATTAGGAAAACAAGGGGACATTAAACATTGTGGAAAATATTTGAACATTATACATAGTGGAAAATATTTAATCGAGGGAGGCAAATCGCATGAGTTTTGGCGGTGGGTTGGTGGGTACTGAAGCAGTGAATGCATGTTTAATTCATTAAATGGAAAGTTACTTCACGATATGTGTTGGACAGGTGGCGGGAAGACAAGCAATGAATGCATAGTTAATTCATGAAATATGAGGCGACTGCTAGTTTTTGCTTATTTTGGGTAATTATCACAATATCTTAATTTTTTGTCATTAAATCAATCAGCATTAGCATTCACTTTGTAACAAAACGTAGAAAATGCACTAAACATCTTTAGCAAAGAAAAAACATTAAAAAATGCATTAAGAAACATGACCTTCCAATGTGTCCAAGAACCATGTACTCAAAGACTTGTGAACAACAAAGGAGAAAGTTGGTTAAAGAATCTGACTCTCCAAATAGATAGATGGGCATAATGAATGACATGCCATGTAATTGATAAACATGCGACTTCTTTTTGCACAAAAGCATGTTACTTTTGTGATCATAAATATGCATAGTTGCAATCATTGGATATGCAATCCATTGGTTAAGTATTTGCCAAAATTCATAATATCTTTCTAGCCTTCTATTTTTTTTAAATGGAAATCAATAATAGACCTAGCACATTAATCATGTATTCATTGCTTTTTTGCCAACCATCCCTCTGTCAAAGCTTGTGCAATTTGCGTTCAGCAATTAAATATTTTCCAAAATATATAATGTCCTATTTTCTTAATTTATTTAAACAAAAATGAATAGTAGACCCACTAGCATTTAATGCAATAGTTGTAGATTGATAGACAAACATGCCATATGCAATGCACATTATACAATTGCAAAATCAACCTACTCCAATCAATAGAAAAAGAGATAAACCATAATTTTGAAGCACAAAAAATATGTGCTTAAATCTTGACCATAGGAAAAAGGTAAAGATATTTTAAACAATACAATTTCATTAGCCAAGCAGTTATTTGAAAAGCAAATGCAACATATGCAATAGTAAACCTGCCTATTGGCAGGAACTAATAAAAGCAAAAATGTTTACATTATAGAATTTGATTCATTGGCAAGGGTTGTGTATCAAGTGCAATGAGCAATTTTTCAACAACAAAGTGCTTACAGTTTTGATTTAATTCTTCAACATCTCACAAAAATCATTGTCTTCTTGTGTGTATCATGTTTATGAATAACATGTTATATGTCATTGGCTGCACCCATTTGTCCCCTTAGCCCTTGTAACAACAAGCAACACTTCTAGCCATAAAGTTTCACAAACAAACAGATAAGCCACTCAGCAGTAGTGCATTGTTCCTAGAATAAACAACATGGAGAGCTAAAAACATACAACCTTCTCAACAAATAATAAACAAACAAGAATTAACTATGCATTTACTGCTTGCATACCCACCAACTCTCCAATACATCTCGAACATTTTGCATTTAATGGATTAAACATGTATTCAGTGTTTCAGGATTAAATATTTTCTAGTACATATAATGCCCCCCTATTTTCCTAATTTATTGAAACAAAAATGAACAATAGGCCTACTCCAACCAATAGAAAAAGAGATAAAACATAGTTTTCAAACGGAAAAAATTTGTCCTTAAATCCCAATTATAGAAAAAACACATAAAAATATTAAACACTATAATTTAATTCACCAAGCAACTATTTCAAAAGCAAATTCAACAGTTGCAATGGTAACTTGCTTTTGTACAAAAAATAGTTTCATATTTATGAATTACATGGCACGCTATTCACTATGCTCATCTGTCTATTTGGTAAGTCAGATTCTTGAACCAAGCTTGTCCCTTATTGTTTACAACTCTTCCAAGGCATAATTTTTAGGCACATTGGAAGACTTAAAATTGATTGCAAAAAAAAGGGAAGAATAATACAATAATCTGACCTTTCAGTTCCTTGTTCGATAATCAAGTATTTTTGCAGTCATATACATGTCTGTCTCCATATCCAATCATAAGCAATGGTCCTTGTTACAAAGACAATTAGACAAATGAGCATAGTTCATAACATATAATATGTTATTCATAAACATGAAACACAAAAGCACATGATAAAATTTGCAAAAAAAAAGACAAACATGATAATTTTTTGCAAACATCCAGATAGTAAATTAAAAGTCTGTGAGTTGTGCTGATAGGCTAGCAACCACTCAAGCAACCAACATATAGTTAATGCACCACAGTGAACAAGGTCTTGCTCAAAGCTTTCAGTTTATTCTGTAATAATTCTCGTTTATCGCATTGGTTACCTTCTGCTTTGCTTTGACTGTTCCATGTTTATGGATTATGTAGCATATGTCATCTACTATACCCGCCTATCCCCATAGCTCTTCTAACAACAAGCAATTCTCCTAGTTTTCAAGTATCTTAAACACAAAGACGAGCCACTCACAAGTAGTCCACTCTTCCTATGGCTTTTCCCGTGTTCACATGCTGCACAAAATAACAAATATGCAAGAAAGGAGCCTAGAGTTAAAAATATACAATTTTTTCAAGAAACAATAAACAAACAAGAATAAGCACCAAAAAAACCCATCACATGCCTGAGATTTCATGAATTAACTATGCATTCACTGCTTATGTACCCACGAGGCCTTCAACACATTTCGTACAATTTGCATTTAATGCATTAAACATGCATTCAACATAACATTTAAAATAACCTTCCATGTACAAATATACTTGATTCTTGAACAAGAGACTAGGAGGTCAAAATTCTAGATAATTTATCTCTTTTCTTTCCAGTGAAGTTTGATTCTTTGAATGTTTGTAAAAATTATGCCAATTGTTTGAAACTGTTCAATTTATGCTAATAAGCAAATGACCTTTGCAATCATTTCATTGCAGCACTGTTGTAGCCAGACATGTGTGTAATTGCAACCATGTCATATGCAATTGATATGCAATGTTTCGCATAGCTCGTCAATCAAATTTTCTTACAAGGAAATGAATATTAGGCCTGCTATAGTGAATAGCAAAACAATAACAGGGAAATATACTTAAATTATACAATCTTCTCAATGTATGAAGTGAAATATTGCACATGGACTACATATCACATGATTGTAATTATGCATAACTCTCATTGTAAAAGTAACTTGCTTTTGGCCATAAAATAGTTTCATGTTTATGAATTGCATAGCATGCCATTCATTATACTCATTTGTCTATTCAGTAAGTCAGATTCTTAATCCAACCTTCTACCTTACTGTTCACAACTCTTCCAAGGTATAATTTAAAGACACATTGGAAGACTTAAAATTCACTGGAAAGAAATGAGAAGAATGATACGAAAATCCGACTTCCAGTTTCTTGGTCAACAACCTAGAATATTTGCACTCATATAGGTCTTTGCCTCTAACTCCAATTGCAAACAATGGTTCCTGTCAGAGAGATGAATTAGACAAATGATCACAGTTCATGGCATACAATATGCTATTCGTAAACATGAAACATATGCTTGCTAACAAGCTTTCCAAAAAAAATAGAAGTTTCACGCTTTTAAAAAACATTTTAAACAATACATTTTGATTCAAAAAGTAACTATCTCAGAAGAAAACTCAATAATTGCAATAGTAACTTGTTGCAACTGTATTCATTCTACAAAGTCACTTGAATGGCAGCCCTTGTCCTGGTACCAATATTTCTGTCCTCCTGTGACTACAAGCATTGTTTGCTGTTATAAAGCCTAATTGTACAGTTGAGCATAGTAGATGACATATGACGTGGAGCAGTTGAAGCCAAGCAACGGGTTACTATTGCAATGGTTCCATTTGCAATTAAGAGATAATAAACAATTTATCTCGTTTCTATTCATTGGAGTAGGCCTATTATTCATTTTTGTTAGAGTAAAATAGGAATTTAGGAAGACACTATATTTTTTACAAATATTCATTCACACTGTGCAAATTCTGCCAACTTTGGCGACATGGTAGTAGCTATTGAAGCAGTCAATGCATGTTTAATGCACTAAACGATATAACTGTTAGATCATAAAAAATAGTTTATTACATACAAATTGTGCAAGATAAATTTTCACAAACATTAATATATTAAATACAAATCCTGCAAGATTTGGCTATAGGCTAACAACTACCCAAGCAATGAATAAATAGGTAATGCATTGAATGTATCCATAGTCAACAAGACCTTGCTCAAAGTATTCAAATTTTTCTATCTTAATTCTCGTTTGTTGCAATTCTTCTATTGGTTGGAGTAGGCTTATTATTCATTTTTGTTGAAGTAAATTAGCAAAATAAGACACTAGATATTTTGCAAATATTTAATGGCTAAATGCAAATCGTGCCACCTTTGACAACGGGGTGATAGATACTCGAGCAATCAAGGCATGTTTAATACATTGAATGGTATGACAAGCGGATCAGAAATAATAGTCTATTAAACTCAATTAACATAGAAAATGCATTAAGCTTTTTTAGCATACAAACAACAACAACAAGCGTGTTAAGAAACATGATATATGCTAGTATTAGTGATAGGGACCAATCCCAATATCCTGTACACTGTTGCTACTAGATAAAGCAATACTATTTTAGATATTTGACCAAGGTCTTCTTCCCTGTACAAGCATACAATGCATTAACTCTGAATTCATTGCTTGGATAGGCATTAGTCTGCTAGCAAAGTATTTTAAACAATACAATTTCATTAGACAAACAACTATTTCAAAAGTGAATTAAACAATTGCAATAGTAATTTGCTGCAATTGTATTCATTATACAAAGTCACCTAAGTGGCTGCCCTTGTCTAGATATCAATACTTCTATCCTGCCGTGACTAGAAATATTATTTGCTGTTATAAGGCCTAATTTTACAAATAGGTATAGTAGATAACAAATGACATGAAAC
>CM021100.1:552197006-552240046 GCA_007115665.2 Sequoiadendron giganteum | reverse complement strand
TCGATGAAACGAAAGGCATTTCTATTGTTTTTGGGCGTCTTGAATGCGAGGGCGATGTTCGTTTTTCCCATAAATACACAAAAAAATTGCCTACCCCCAAATGCTCAACAAATTAGCCTTGCTTGAAACCCTTGCACAGAAAAAGACGCTGTGAGGGAATATCTTCAAATCACGAATAGGCAACCTTAGGTCTGGAGCTCTGATACCATGTAGAAGTTGAAAAACCAACTTCACAGTCCCCAAGAATCACATGCAACAAATATTCATAACAAACAATAATAGATGTTTTGTAAACCCTCAGAGCAAAAGTATGTGCAAGCATAAACCTGAATAATTGATTATTGAAAGTAATTGTTTTACAAATACTACAAAATCCTTCAAAAGGCAATCATCCAAAAAGCAAGACATGCACAACCCTAATCTTATCTTGAGCAACAAGATAGATCAATAAGATAAAGATTATAATTAACCTAGGAAATAAGATATGCCTAAGTAAACTTATGCTAAAGTGTAATTAGATAAATAATTACACCAACAAAGAAGTAGATGAGTATTTGAAGAAAGAAGAATTATCATAGGAAAAATTGAATTCTTTGAGCAAGGTGTTGTCAACTGTGCAGGCATTCAATGCATTAACTATGTATTCATTTCTTGAGTAGGTACGAGCCTATGAACAAAGTTTGGAAGATTTGTAGTTAATGCTTGAATGTTTGGGAGAAAATATCGCTCTCATCTATTTTTTTGGCAAATTTGATCATGTGTTTCTGTGTTTCATGTTTATGAATAACATATTATCTTGCACAAACTTCTTTTAATATATTCTTGTTTCTAGTCCACCAGTCATATCATTTAATGCATTAAACATGCATTGACTTCATCACTAATAGTAGCCTCCTATTGTCATAATTTACTCTAACAAAAATGAATAAAAATCATACTCTAACCAATAGAAAAAGAGATAAATTGTTTATTATCTCCCAATTGCAAATGAAAATTTGCAATAGTAATCCACTCCTTGGCTTCAAGTATTCCATGTATCTTGGTTACATAACACATTCCATTCACTATACCGATCTATAGAATTAAGCATTAGAATATAAAATAATACTTCTAGTAGCAATATGACAAAATCTCTCATACATATGAAATTGTTTTGTTTTAGATTCAGGCATAGTAGACAAATGAGAATTATGAAACCATAGAATCAATACCTTTGTTGGACCAGGTTCACTATTAATTTTTTTTCAATACAATTAGGTAAACAAGAAATTATATATTTTGGCAAATATTAAATCACTAGATGCAAATTGCACAAGCTTTTACAGTGAGTTGGTTGGTATTACAATAGTGAATACATGATTAATGCACTAAGTCCATTATTTATTTTGTTTTATGAAATTATTCATATTCCATGATTACAATGATGCATGTCTCTAATTGCAAAAGTAAGGTGCTTTTGAGTGAAGAATAGTTTCATGTTTATGGATTACATGGCATTCCATTGACTATGCTCATTTGTCTATTTGGAAAGTCAAATTCTTGAATCACTGTTCTCCTTTATTTGGAAAGTCGAGTTCATTTGAAACAATGGAGGAGAATGGTAGAAGAATCTGACCTTGTAGCTTGTTGTTGAAGTACTAAGTCTATGTGCAGCAATATAGATCAATGTCCCTTTGTTCAATTGAAAGAAATTGTTCTTGTTATAGGAACAATTTAGGTAAATGAGCATAGTCTATGACATATAAAATGTTATTCATAAACATGGGACATGAGAACATAATAAAATTTCCAGGTATTTAAGAATTAAATGCAAATTGTGTGAACATTCTTAGTGACATGCGGTCAATGTACTTGATAGGCATGGCTTGCTAGGGAATCAAATTCTATAATCTACATATAATGTCATACTATTTTCCTAATTTAGTTGAACAAAAATATATAATAGACCCACTCCAACAAATAGGAAGAGAAATAAAACAAAATTTTCCAATACCAAAAATATTTCCTTAAATTACAAAAAAAGGAAAAAGACAAAGATATTACTAATGCATTTGTTGCATTTGATTTTGAAATAGTCGCCTGGCCAATGAAATTGTATTGTTTAAAATATTTGTGTTTTTTTCCTATAGTCAGTTTATCTCTTTTTCTATTGGTTGGAGTAGGTCGATTTTTCATTTTTGTTTAAGTAAATTAGGAAAATAGGACATTATATATTGTAGCAAAAATTCAATTGGGACACAGAAATTGTGTAAGTTTTGGCGACAGGCTGGTGGGAATTGAAGAAGTGAATTCATGTTTACTACATTAAATGCAAACTTCACAATATGTGTTGGACAACTGGTAGGGACACAAGAAGAGAATGCATAGTTAATTCATGAAATATGAGGCAAGTGTTGATTTCTGCTTATTCTCGTTTGCTTATTTTTTGTTGAGAAGCTTGCATGTTTTTAGCTTTGGGTTGTCATCTTCAATGTTTGTCATTCTATGTAGTGCTTTAACAAGGGAAGAGCCATAGGAATAGTGTACAATTGGCAAGTGGTTCATTTGCCTATTTGTGATACTTGATATCTAGAAGTGTTGTTCACTATTATAGGGAAAATTGAAAGGTTTGAGCAAGTTATTGTTGACTGTGGATGCTTTGAAAGCATTAACTATGTGTTTATTGCTTGATTGGCTATTATTCTGTAAGAAAAGCTCACAAAGAAAACTATGCGAGATGTGTTGGAGGTCTGGTGGGTACATAAGCAGTGAATGCATAGTTAATTCATTGAATCTTAGTCAAGTGCTAGGATTTATTTGTGCTTATTCTCATTTGTTTATTGTTTATTGCAAAAATTGTTTGTTTTTAGTCCATGGTTATGCTTATCCATGTCCGTTATCTTGTAAAAGTACACTGTAGGTGAGTGCTTTGGTTGTGTGTTTATGATACTTGATAATTATAAGTATTTCTTGTTGTTACAAGGGCTAATAGGGCAAGTGGGTACAATAGATGACATATACTTTGAGCAAGGTCTTGTCGACTCTAGAGGCATTGAATACATTAACCATGTGTTTATCGCTTGAGTGACCAATAGCTTTTCAACAACTATTTGAAAAAGTGAATTCAACAATTGCAATAGTAACTTGCTTTTGGGCAAGAAACAGTTCCATGTTCATGGATTACATGACATGCCATTCATTATGCTCATCTATCTATTTGGTGACTTAGATTCTTGAACCACACTTCTACTTTGTTCTTCACAACGCTACCAAGGTAGAATTTTTAGGCACATTAGAATGCTTAAAATTCAATGCAAACAAAGGGGAACAATGATACAAGAATCTAACCTTTCAGTTGTTTGTCGAACAATGAACTATATTTGTAGCCATATAGATGTTTTATTCTCACAACAATTGCAGGCAATGGTTCTTGTTAGAGGGAGAAACTAGAAAAATGAGCATAGTCCATGCATTCAATGACTTGGAAGTAATTTTCCTCTAAGAAAATAAGCTAAATAGACCAATGCAATAAATTTTTGTAAACATTTGACATTAAATCCAAATTTTGCAAGTTTTGCTGATACACTAGTGCCTATCGAAATAATGAATGCAGAGTTGATACATTGAATGCCTCTACAGTGAACAAGTCCTTTCTCAATGATGCAAAAGAGTTTTTTTGTATCTAGCAACAACATTCTACTAGATATTGGGATTGGTCCCTGTCACGAACACCAGCATATCATGTTTCTTTAAAGCAACTTGCCATGGAGCAAAAAATAGTTTCATGTTTATGAATTACATGGCATGTCATACACTATGCCCATTTGTCTCTGTGGAAAGTCATATTCTTGAACAAGTGTTCTCCTTTATTTTTCACAAGTCTTCCAATACATATTTCTTAGATACATTGAAAGAATTAAATTTCATTTCAAACAAAGCATGAGAATGATACAAGAATTTGACCTTGCAGCTTGTTGTTCAAGAACCAAGTCTATTTGCAGTAATATAGATCTTTTTCCTACACTTTACTTGCAACCAATGGTTCCTATTATAGGTAAAATTCACACAAATCAACACAGTCCATGACATAGAGCATGCTATTCATAAACATGAAACACAATCCAGCGCACAATAATTTTTTCCAAATATTCAAGAATTAAATTCAAATTGTGTGAGAAGAAAATCTAACAAGTATGCTTGCATAGAAACAGTATTTAATGTATTACGTATGCATTCACTACTTTATAATGCATTAAAGATATTTTTCAAAATTTATTATGTGCTTCAATTTTGCTAATTTGCTTACAAGCAAACAAATATTAAAGCCACTACAATGAATATGAAAATAGATGCGGGAAAATATAATCAAATTATACAATGTAATCAGTGTTCATAGTGAAACATTTCATATTGATTACAAATTACATATTTGCAATTATGCATAATTCTGATTGTAAAAGTTACTTGTTTTTGGGCAAAACATAGTTTCATGTTTATGAATTACATGGTGTGCCATTCACTATACTCATTTGTTTATTTAGTAAGTAAGATTCTTGAACCAGGCCTCTCCTTTATTGTTTGCAATTCTTGCAAGGCTTAAGTTTTAGACACATTGGAAGCCTTAAAATTTGTTGGAAAGAAAGCAGAAGAATGCAACAAGAATCTGACCTTCTAGTCTCCTGTTTAAGAACCAAAAATATTCGCAGTCAAATAGATCCTTGCATCTGACTCCAGTTGGAAGCAATGGTGCTTTTCATGGGGAAAAATTAGACAAATGAGCATAGTCGATGAAATATAATATGTTATTCATAAACATGAAACATAAAATTACATGATAAAATTATCCAAAAAAGAAGACCAATGCATAAAATTTTTGGAAACACTCAGACGTCAAATACAAATTTTCCAAGGTTTTTGATAGACTGATGGCTTCCCAAGCAATGAATACATAGTTAATGCATTATAGGCTCCCAAAATTGACAAAATTAACATACAATACGTTATTAAAAAAAAATGAAACATTGAAACATATAATAAAATTTGCGAAAAAATAGACAAATGTAATAATGTTTTGCAAACATCCAGACATTAAATACAAATTTTGCAAATTTTGTTGATAGGCTGGTGTCTACCCAAGCAATGAATACATAGTTAATGCATTGAATGCCTCTACAGTTGACAAGACCTTTGTCAAAGCATTGAGTTTAGTATTGTTTGTTGTTATAATGGATAATTGTACATATGGGTGTATTGAATGACATATGACATGGAGCAGTTGAAAGCAAGGAGTAGGTCACTATTGCAATTGTTTCAATTGTAATTGACAGGTAATAAAAAATTTACCTCTTTTTCTATTGGTTGGAGTAGGTCTATTATTCATTTTTGTTAAAGTAAATTAGGAAAATAGGAGCACATTATATATTTTGCATACATTTAATCACTGAATTAAAGAATTGTTCGCATTTGTACCAAACCAATTTTTCTTCTACAAATGTCCTCTACCTTCCAAACAATAAAACACTTTTCTTTGCCTCAATGTTCTTCACAGAATTTGAAGTCCATATTCTTTTGCATCAATCAAAGGAAAAATTTGTTTGGAGTCTATATTCTCACATGTTTACATGTAACATATGTGCAATTCCCACTATCTATGCACTCAATCAATGTCTGGAAGGTATGCATCATAGTGATGCATGGCGAAGCATTCTCATTTACACTTGTTCACTATTAACATATTACGAGGTACTGTTGTTGCTCCATACCATTATACTGAGCTTATTGTTTTTGGTGGGACTTCTCAATGATGTAAGTAGATTAATATTTGCAGAAAAATAAATTGAGCAATAAAATTTACTTGAAATTTTTTATAATGTGTTTCTATTTCGCTTATATGCTTACACAAAGAACATTGGCAGACCTAGTCCATGCAATAGAAAAAGAGGTGAATGGTAGATTTTAGACATGAAAGACTTAGTTAATACTTGATTGAGTTCACTTTGAACTAATTCCCTAGTTACCTAGTTTCTATGGATAAATCAATAAGCAACAATATTCACTTTTTAACAAAACATAGCGAATGCAACATACATGTTTACTATTGCATTTGCTGAATTTTCTTTCAAATAGTTGCTTGATCAATGAAATTGAACTGCTTAATTTTTTTTGTCTTTTTCCTATAGTTAGGATTTAAGCACATATTTTTTTGTGCTTGAAAATTATGGTTTATCTCTTTTTCTATTGGCTGGAGTAGGTCAATTTTTCATATTTCTTTAAGTAAATTAGGAGAATAGGGGGACATTATACATGACAAACATGGTATATTACTGTTAATCAAAGGAAACATTCCAAAATGGGAATTCTTGTGTATGATTTCATGTCCTATGCACATCATATAGATGAACCAACTGCATCGATGGTGAGAATATTACAACTGCTACATGTACACATGTGACAATGTTCAGTTGAATCTGCAAATGTTGTGAACAATATTTTGTAAATCAATTCTTATAACTTACCAAGACTTTGTTATCTATTATTAAATATGTTTTTAGCTCTTACAATAAAGTTTGTATTAATTACTATATCTTTTTTCATTGGCTTTGTTGCTCTCTCTTACAAACAAAGGGAGAATGTCCCCATGCTACTGTGGTCCTATAGCAGTAAACATTTTGACCAATTGCATGCATGCAAAAATGTTTTTTTTTTACAAAGGTCATAATGATGGATATGTGTAATTGTTTCCTTTGGAGTTTATACACAATAAGCAAATGAAAATTTTGGAACGAAAAATTGAATACTTTGAACAAGGTCTTGTCAACTATGAATTCATTTAGTGCAATAGTTATAGATTGATTGACAGGCATCTCATATCCAATGCACACCATACAGTCACCTACTCCTTGGCCTCGACTTTTTCATGTTTATTAGTTACATAACATATGTAATTTACTACACCCATTTTTCCCCTTAGCCCTTGCAAAAATAAAAAAACTTCTAGTTATAAAGTATCACAAACAAACAGACAAGCCACTCGCCAGTAGCACATTGTTCCTAAAATGAAGAAGATGGAGAGCTAAAAACACACAAGATTTTCAACAAACAATAAGCAAGCAAGAATCAAAAAAAATATAACTTAGCATTTCCCTGAGATTTCATGAACTATGTATTTACTGCTTTCATACCCACCAGGTGTCCAACACATCTTCAACAATTTTCATTGAATGGATTAAACATGTATTGACTGCTTCAAGATTAAATATTTTCTAGTATATATAATGTCCCCCTATTTCACTAATTTACTTAAACAAAAATGAATAATAGTGCTACTCCAACCAATAGGAAAAGAGAAAAAATATAATTTTCAAGCATAAAAAATTTGTCCTTAAATTGCAATCATAGAAAAAACAAAAAAAAATTAAACAATAGAATTTGATTCACTGAGCAACAATCTCAAAAATGAATTGAATAGTTGCAATTGTAATTTTCTTCTATACAAAAAATAGTTTCATGTTTATGAATTACATGGCATGCCATTCACTATTCTCATTTATCTATTTGGCAAGTTAGATTCTTGAACCAAGTTTCTCCCTTATTATTTACAATTCTTCCAAGGAATAATTTTTTGGCACATTGGAAGACTTAAAATTTGTTGCAAGCAAAAGGGAAGAACGATACAAGAATCTGACCTTTCAGTTCCTTGTTCAACAATCAAGTATATTTGCAACAATATACATGTTTGTGTCTATTTCCGATCACGAGCAATGGTTCCTGGTACAGAGACAAATTCAACAAATGAGAACAACTCATGACATAATATATGTTATTCATAAACATGAAACACAAAAGCATATGAAACAAATTGCAAAAAAAATAGATAAACATGATAATTTTTTGTAAACAACCAGACATTTAATTAAAATTTTGCAATCTTTGTTGATAAGCTAGCTGCCACTCAAGCAATCATAGAAAGTTGAAGCTGGGGAGTAGGTTACTATTGCAATGGTTTCATTTGCTATTCAGAGATAACAAGCAATGTGTCTCTTTTTCTATTGGTTGGAGCAGGTCTATTATTTATCTTTTTTTTAAAGTAGATTACGAAAATAGCACAACATTATATATTTTGCAAATATTTAATCACTAGATACAAAATTGTGTTAGCTTTCACAATAGAGTAGTAGATACTAAACCGGTGAATATATGTTTAATGCATTGTCTATTAAATGCAAATTATGCAAGATTTGTAGGCAGGCTTGTGGGTACATAAGATGTGAAAGCATAGTTGATGCATAGAATTCCAGAGAAGCAATCAGTTTCATTTGTGCCAGTTTTCATTTGTTTATTATCTATTGAAAAATTTGTCTGTTTTTAGCTCTAGATTACTCTCTTCCATGTTCCCTAAGTCTATTAGACCCTTGAATACTAGAGAAGCTATAGATTTTTACTTCAAAAATTATCTCAATAGCTTAGTTTTTTGTGATTAAATCACTAAGCATTAGAATTCACTTTGCAATAAAACATAGGAAATGCAGTAAACATTTTTAGCAGAGAAACAACATCGGAAAGTGCATTAAGAAACACGACCTTCCAATGTGTCCAAGAACTATGTATTGGAAGAGTTGTGAACAGTGAAGGAGAACATTGTTTCAAGAATATAAGTTTCAAAATAGACAGATGGGCATAGTGAATGATATGCCATGTAATTCATAAACATGAAACTCTTTTCTACACAAAAGCATGTTACTTTTGCAATCAGAAATATGCATAAGTGCAATCATCTGATATACAATTCACTGGGTAAATATTTGCCAAAATTCATGTCTTTCTACTCTTCTAATTTTCTTAAATGGAAATCAATAATAGACCTGATGCATTAATCATGCACACTCATTGATTTTGTGTCAACCAACCCTCTGTCAAATCTTTTGCAATTTGCATTTAGCGATTAAATATGTGCTAAAATATATAATTTCTTATTTTCCTAAATTATTTAAACAAAAATGAATAGTAGACCAAATAGAATTTAATGCAATAGTTGTAGATTAAAAGACAAGTGTGCCATATCCAATACACACTGTACAATTGCAATAGTGTCCTACTCTCATTGCAACAATAACTTCCTTCCAAGTAAAATGCAAGGCACATGAAGTGCATGATGGCAATAAAGCTAACACAATTTGCATTTAATTCTTAATTCTATCATTTTCTTTTGTAATACTTCCTTGGCCAATTAAATTTGATTCACTTGTAGTAGGTCTATTATTCATTTTAGTTTAACTAAATTAGGAAAATATGGGAACATTATATACTTGAGATTTATAGACATATTCTTCATGTTTGGAAACCATGATTTATCTCCTTTGTCATTGGTATAGCTAGACTAGAATTTTAAATATTAATTAATTTCCTTTCAAGTATTAATCCATTTACATCATTGAAAAGTCCTAGCAAAAAAATAGGTATCAAACAAACACCTCAACAAACAATGAATAAACGAGAATAAGCATAAATAAAACCCAGCACTCACCTAAGATTTCATGAACTAACCATGCATTCATTGCTTGTGTACACACCAAACCTCCAACACTTCTCATACAATTTTCTTTGCAAGTTTTGTTGATACAGTGATGGCCACTTAAGCAATAAACACATAGTTAATGCTTTTAATGCACTCACAATCAACAAGACCTTGTTCAAACCATCTAGTTCTTCTTGTAATAGTGAGCAACACTTCTAGTTATCAAGTATCACAAACAGATAGCCAAGCCATTGACCAATAGCACATCGTTCCTATGGCCCTTCCCTCTTTCAAGCACTACACAAAATAACAAACGTTGAAGATGACAACCGAAAGAAAAAAACATACAAGCTTCTCAACAAACAATAAACATATGAGAATAAGCAAAAACCAACACTTGTCTCATATTTCATGAATTAACTATGCAAAGTTTGCATTTAATGAATTAAACATGCATTCACTGCTTCATTGCCCATCAACCCACCAAAAAAACTTGCATAATTTGCATCCCCCAATTAAATATTTTCCACAATATATAATGTGCCCCTATTTTCCTAATTTACTTAATCAAAAATGAAAATCAACCTGCTCCAAGCAATAGAAAAAGAGATAAACCATAATTTTCAAGCACAAAAAGTATGTGCTTAACTTCTCAACAAACAATAAGCAAACGAGAATAATAAAAAACCAACACTCGCCTCATATTTCATGAATTAAATATGTGAAGTTTTCATTTAATGCATCAAACATGCATTGATTGCTTTAGTACCCACCAGCCTGCCACCAAAACTTGTACGATTTGCCTCCCCCGATTAAATATTTGTCACAATGTATAATGTCCCCCTATTTTCCTAATTTACTTAAACAAAATTGAAATATCGACATACTCCAACCAATAGAAAAATAGAGAAACCTTAATTTTCAAGCACAAAAAATATGTTCTTGAATCCAAAGTATAGGAAAAGGACAAAAATACTTAAACTATACAATTTCATTGGCCAAGCAAATTTTTGAAAATAAAATGCAAGAGATGCAATAGTAAACCTGCCTATTGGTAGGAACCACTAAAAGAAGAAATGTTTAGATTATAGAATTTGATTCATTGACAATGGTTGCATATCAAGTACAAAAAGAAAATTTCTAGGAACAAATCCCTTACAGTTTCAATTTAGTTCTTAAACGTTTGGAAAAATTCATTGTGTGCTTTTGTGTATCGTGTTTATGAATAAAATGTTATATGTAATGGAATGCACTCATTTGTCCTCTTAGCCTTTGTAACAACAAGCAATATTTATAGTTATCGAGTTTCACAAACAAACAAACAATTAGCCACTCACTAGTAGTGCATTTTCCCTAGAATAAACAACATGGAGAGCTAAAAACATACAACTTCCTCAACAAACACAAATTAACTATGCATTTGCTGCTTGCATATGCAGCAGCTCTCCAATACATCTTAGACATTTTTCATTTAATGGATTAGACATGTATTCAGTGTTTGAGGATTAAATATTTTCCAGTATATATAGTGCCCCCCTATTTTCCTAATTTAATGAAACAAAAAAGAACAATAGGCCTACTCCAAGCAATAGAGAAAGAGATAAATCATAATTTTAAAACATGAAAAATTTGTCCTTAGATCCCAACTATAGAAAAATACATAATTTTTTTAAATAATATAATTTAATTCGCCAAGCAACTATTTTGAAAGAAAATTCAAAAATTGAAATGGTAACTTGCTTTTGTACAAAAATAGTTTCATGTCTATGAATTACATGGCATGCCATTCACTATGCTCATCTATTTATTCAACAAGTCAGATTCTTGAACCAAGTTTCTCCCTTACTATTCACATTTCTTCCAAGGCATGATATTTACACATATTGGAAGAATTAAAATTCATTGTAAAGAAAAGGGAAAAATGATACACGAATCTAATCTTTTAGTTCCTTGTTCAACAACCAAGTATATTTGCAACCATATAGACATTTTCCTCCATCTCCAATTGCAAGAAATAGTTCCTGTTACATGGATAAATTAAACACATGAGCATAGTTCATGACATATAATATGCTATTCATAAACATGAAACACAAAAGCACATGAAAAAAATTGCAAAAAAATAGACAAACATGAATTTTTTTTGCAAACATTCAAACATTGAATTAAAATTTCTAGGCTTTTCTAATAGGCTAGTATCTAGTTAAGAAATCAATAGATAGTCAATGCATTCAATGCTTCCATAGTGAACAAGGGCTTTCTTTAAGTTCTTTCCAAAAAATAATCAGCTTACATCATTGAAAATTGCCACGAAAAAAAATCGATATAAAACCATTAGTGATGCAATAAGGAAATGAAATGAGATAGAAGAGTTCCTTGAGAAACACAATATGTTGAGGCTAGTGGTATGAAGCAATCTGAATACCTTGTATCCTATTAGTGGTGAAAAAATGTAAATGAGAATGCTTGTCTATGCTTCATTGTGTTGCATATCTTCTAGACTTTGACCAAGTGCATGGATAGTAAGAATTTCAAGAGTATTACATGTAAATGTGTAAGAATATAGACTTAAGAGGGATTTTTTAGTTGATTGATGCATTAAAATATGAGCTACAAATCCTGTGAAGAGTGTTGAGGTAGAGAGAAGTGTGGCTAACTTGGTTGTGTGTTTGTGATACTTGATAACTAGAAGTATTCCTTATTTCTATAGATAGCACTTGAGAACATATTTTTTCGTTTGAAAATTATCATTTATATCTTTTTATATTCTTTCAATAGGGTCTACAATTCATTTTCCTTTAAGAAAATAAGCCGTATAGAAGACCACAATTCTTTTTTGCAAATATCTAGTCATTAAATCCAAATTTTACAAGTTTTGTTAGTAGGCTTATGCCTATTAAAGAAATCTATCCAAAGTCAATGCATTCTATGTTTCCACAATGCACAAAACCTTGCTCAAAGATCTAAAACAATATTGCTTTATGTAGCAACAACAAAAACATACAAGCTTTTCAAGAAACAACAAACAAACGAGAATAAGCACAAAAAAAGCCAAACACATGCCTGCCATTTCATAAATTAACTATGCAGTGACTGCTTGTGTACCTAGTAAGCCTCCAACACATCTTGCAAAATTTACATTCAATGCATTAAACATGCATTGAACTTAACATTTATAAAATATACAAGACATATAAAATACACAAAACATATAAAATATAAATATTAGTAATAAGTTAAAAATTGAAAAGTATTTTATCTTTTTTAATAACATATTATTACATGTTCAATTAATAGTAATATTTTTGGATATTTGAACCATGTCTATTTTTTTATATCTGTAAATTAAATTCATTTAGTTAAATAAACTAATTATAAATAATTTTATTTACCGTAAATTTAGAAAAGAACATATGCCAATGGAAAATAAGCCATAAAAGGCAAAGTTCATAGGAATAACAACTTTATACCTAAAGTGGAGGTTTAAATATTAATTAATTGTTTTGCAAATATTAATCCATTTTCACTATTGAGAAGCCTCGCCAAAAACAATATGCTGAGGCTAGTGGTATGGAGTAATCCCAATACCTTGTAATGTGTAAATGGTGAACAGGTGTAAACAAGAATGCTTCTCTATGCCTCGATGCACTGCATAGCTTATAAACATCGATTGAGTGAATAGATAGTGAGAATGGCAAGGCTGATATATGTAAACATGTGAGAATATAGGCTGGAAACAAATTTGTTCTTTCATTAATGCATAATGATATGTTCAGCAAATTCTGTGAGGAACATTCAGGCAAAGAGAAATGTTTTATTGTTTAGAAGGAAAAGGACATTTGTAGAAGAACAACTAAATTTTTGAAAATGTCATGGAGGTGAGTTATTGCTTTGTAAAGTATCAGAGATTGAATGTAGAAGAAGTTTCACTATTTGGTAAAACCTAATTTACAAATTCTACCAAAGTAACTGCAATAACAACTCAAATGCATATGGTATGTATATCTCATAAGCATGAGATAGTAAAAGCCAATAATTGCAACCATGTGATACACAATTCATATGCAATGTTTCACATAACACATTAATCAGATTTCTTACAAGCAAATGAAGGGAAATATACTTAAATTATACAATCTGGTCAATGTACAAAGCGAAATATTGCACATGGACTACATATCACATGCTTCTAACTATGCATAACTCTCATTGCAAAAGTAACTTGCATTTCACCATAAAATGGTTTAATGTCCATGAATTATATAGCATGTGATTCACTATACTGATTTGTTTATGTTTCCTAAGTCTGTGAGGCCATTGAATACTGGGGGAGCTATAGAGTTTCTCTTTTTCTATTGGTTGGAGTAGGTTGATTTTTAATTTTTGTTTAAGTAAATTAGGAAAACAAGGGGACATTAAACATTGTGGAAAATATTTGAACATTATACATAGTGGAAAATATTTAATCGAGGGAGGCAAATCGCATGAGTTTTGGCGGTGGGTTGGTGGGTACTGAAGCAGTGAATGCATGTTTAATTCATTAAATGGAAAGTTACTTCACGATATGTGTTGAATTATCGAATATGCAATCCATCTAAGAAAATTGATTCTTGAACAAGAGACTACGAGGTCAAAATTCTAGATAATTTATCTCTTTTTTTTCTAGTGAAGTTTGATTCTTTGAATGTATGTAAAAATTATGCCAATTTTTTGAAACTATTCAATTTATGTTGATAAGCAAATGACTCTTGCAATCATTTTATTGCAACAATATTGTAGCCAGGCATGTGCGTAATTGCAACCATGTCATATGTAATATTAGGCCTGCTATAGTGAATTGCAACCATGTCATATGAATATTAGGCCTGCTATAGTGAATAGAAAAATAGTAATGGGGAAATATACTTAAATTATACAATTATCTCAATGTATAAGTGAAACATTGAACATGGAATGCATATCACATGCTTGTAATTATGCATAACTCTCATTGTAAAAGTAACTTGCTTTTGGCCATTAAATAGTTTCATGTTTATGAATTACATAGCATTCCATTCACTATACTCATCTGTCTATTTGGTAAGTCAGATTCTTGATCCATCCTTTTCCCTTACTATTCACAACTCTCCCAAGGCATAATTTAAAGACACATTGGAAGACTTAAAATTCACTAGAAATAAACAAGAAGAATGATACGAGAATCTGACCTTCCAGTTTATTGGTCAACAACCTAGAAATATTGCACTCATATAGGTCTTTGCCTCTAACTCCAATTACAAACAATGGTTCCTGTCAGAGGGACGAATTAGAAAAATGATCACACTCCATGGCATACAATATGCTATTTGTAAACATGAAACATATGCTTGCTAACAAGCTTTCCAAAAAAAAAGAAGCTTCATGCTTTTTAAGAACATTTTAAAAAATACATTTTGATTCAACAAGCAACTATCTCAGAAGCAAACTCAACAATTGAAATAGTAACTTGTTGCAGCTATATTCATTCTACAAAGTCAGTTGAATGGAAGCCCTTGTCCTAGTATTAGTATTCATGTCCTGATGTGACTACAAGCATTGTTTGTTGTTATAAAGCCTAATCGTATAGTTGAGTATAGTAGATGACATATGACATGGAGTAGTTGAAGCCAAGAAACAGGTTACTATTGAAATGGTTCCATTTGCAATTAAGAGAATATAACAATCTATCTCTTTTTCTATTCGTGGAGCAGGCCTATTATTCATTTTTGTTAAAGTAAATTGGGAATTTAGGACACTATATTTTTTGCAAATATTCATTCACACCGTACAAATTTTTCCAGCTTTGGTGGCAGGGTAGTAGCTACTGAAGCAGTCAATGCAGGTTTAATGCACTAAATGGTATAACTGTCATATTAGAAACAATAGTTTATTAAATGAAAATTGTGCAAGATAAAATTTCACAAACTTTGAGACATTAAATACAAATCCTGCAAGCTTTGGCAGTAGGTCGACAACTACCCAAGCAATGAATAAGTAGGTAATGCATTGAATGTCTCCATAGTCAACAAAACCTTGCTCAAAGTATTCAATTTTTCCTATCTTAATTCTCATTTGTTGCAATTCTTCTATTGGTTGGAGTAGGCCTATTATTCTTTTTTGCTTATGTAAATTAGCAAAATAGAAGGACACTATATATTTTTCAAATATTTAATGGTTAAATGCAAATCGTGCCACCTTTGACAGCATGGTAATAGATACTCAAGTAGTCAATGTATTTTTAATGCATTGAATGGTATGACAAGCGGATAAAAAACAATAGTCTATTAAATTCAATTAACATAGAAAATGTATTAAACTTTTTTAGCATACAAACAACACCAACAAGCGTGTTAAGAAACATGATATGCTAGTATTAGTGATAGGGACCAATCCCAATATCCTCTACTCTATTGTTACTAGATAAAGAAATACTCTTTCAGATCTTTGACCAAGTTCTTCTTCCCTGTACAAGCATACAATGCATTAACTCTAAATTCATTGCTTGCATAGGCATTAGCCTGCTAGCAAAGTATTTTAAAGAATACAATTTCATTGGACAAGCAACTATTTCAAAGGTGAATTAAACAATTTCAATAGTAACTTGTTGCAACTGTATTCATTCTACAAAGTCACCTAAGTGACTGCCCTTGTCCTAATATCAGTGCTTTTGTCCTGCTGCGACTAGAAATATTATTCATTGTTATAAGGCCTAATTGGACAAATAGGTACACTAGATAAAAATGACATAAAACTGTTGAAACCTGTTAGAATTAAACATGCTCTGATACCATGTTATAATTGGCTATGGATGCCAAGATCTATGGACCAAATAGAAAGCACAAAGAAGAGAGAAAATAATGTGACAAGAATAAACTGTATTCAATGTCAATGATAAGGAGATTAATTGATTTTACAATGAGAGGCCCCTTGGTTATATAGCCAAGGTGAGAACATAGGAGTGCATAAGATTATGACTGACATGAGACAACAATGAAAATCTAGCACTCCACCTAAAGTGGAAAGGTGATAATGTGATAACCACCACAAAAGGTGGAAACCTAATCACAGGATATGTCCATGAAAGGTGTAAGTGATAAAATAATAAGATGATAAGTCCACCAAAGGTGGAAATTCTCCAAAAACTCCTATGTGGTCCCTTAGTAAACTTAACTAAGGTGTAATTATGACCTAGGATAAGGTACAACATATTTAATTACACCATCAAAGCCAAACATCTGACTACAATTGCAATGGTTTCATTTGTGATTGAGAGATAATAAAAAAATATTCTTCTTTTCCATTGCTTCGAGTATGCCTATTATTTATTTTTGTTAAAGAAAATTGCAAAAATAAGACATTATATATTTTGCAAATATTTAATGTCTACATGCAAATTCCCCCACCTTTGGCAGCAAGTTGGTAGATGTTGAAGTAATCAATGCATGTTTAATGCATTAAATGGTATGGCTCACATATCACAAACAATAGTCAATTGTTTGTGAATTGTGCAAGATAATATGTTATTCATAAACATGAAACATAGAAGCACATGCTAAAATTTTCAAAAAGAGAAAAAAACCAATGCAATATTTTTTTGTAAACATCCAGACATTAAATGAAAATTTTGTGAGCTTTGCTAATAGAATCATGGCTACTCAGGAAATGAATACATAGTCAATGCATTGAATTCCTCCACAGTCAACAAGACCTTCCTCAAAGCATTCAAATTTTCCTGTGATAATTCTCCTTTTCTACAATAGCCACCTACTCCTTGGCTTCAACTGTTCCACGCTAGTGGGTTACATAGCATATGCCATCTACTATACCCATTTGTCCCCCTCGCCCTTGTAACAAAAACCAATACTTCTATCTAACAAGTATCATAAATAGACAGACAAACTGCTTCCTAGTAGTTAATTGTTCCTACAATTACAAACATGGAAAGCTTAAAACACACAAGTTTTTCAGCAAATAATAAACAAACAAGAATTAGCACAAGTAAAATGCAACACTCACCTGAGATTTTATGAATTAACTATGCATTCACTTCTTGCATACCCACCAGCTCTCTAACACATCTTGTACAATTTGCATTCAATGGAATAAACATGCATTCACTGCTTCACAATTAAATATTTTCTAGAATATATAACGTCTCCTTATTTTGCTAATTTACTTAAATGAAAATTAATAATAGACCTACTCCAACCAATAGAAAAAGTAATAAAACATAATTTTCAACCATCAAAAATATGTCCTTAAACCCCAACTATAGGAAAAACAAAAAAATACTTCAGACAATACAATTTGACTGACCAAGCAACTATTTCAAAAGCGAATTCAATAATAATCCTTCAATCTTCTAGTGCTCCCCATTTTTTTTATAATAAGTCTTTGAATAATGTGTTTTCTTCCCCCACTATTTCACTACTCTTTTGAAAATATTAAGAACAAGAAACAACTATTTCAAAATCAAATTCAACAAATGCAATTGTAAACTTGCCTATCTACACAAACTAACAATTGCAATAGTGGCCTGCTTTTCAACAAAAAAAAATTAATGTTTATGAATTACATGGCACACCATTCACTATGCTCATTTGTCTATTTAGTAAGTCGGATTCTTGAACCAACCTTCTCCTTTATTGTTCACAACTCTTCCAAAGCATATTTTTTATGCACATTGGAAGACTTGAAATTCATTGGAAACAAAGGGGAAGAATGATACAAGAATCTGACCTTCTAGTTCCTTGTTCAACAACCAAGTATATTTGCACTCGTATAGATGTTTGCCTCCAACTCCAATTGCAAGTAATGGTTCCTGTTACAAGGAAAAAATACACAAATGAGCACAGTCCATGACATATATTAAGCCATTCATAAACATGAACCACAAAAACAACGATAAAATTTCCAAAAGAATAGAACAACATGATAATTTTTTGCAAACACTCAGACATTAAACAAATTTTTTGTGAGCTTTGCTAATAGGCTACTCGGCACTTAAGAAATAAACACATAGTTAATGCATTCAACACCCCCACAATCGACAAGACCTTGTTCAAAGCATTCAATTTTTATTGTGATAATTCTCCTTCGCTTCAACCATTCCATGTTTTTGGATTCCATAGCATGTCATCTACTATACCCAGTTGCCCCGTTAGCCCTTATAACAACAACCAAGTACCATAAACAAAGAGACAAGCAACTCACCAGTGGTGTAGTGCTATAGAATAACAAACATACAAGAACGAAACAAAAAGCTAAAAAAATACAAGCTTTTCAACAAACAATAAACAAACCAGAATAAACACAAATAAAACCCAGTACTCACCTCAAATTTGATGAATTAACTATGCATTCTCTGCTTTTGTACCCACCAGCCCTCTAACACATCTCACACAATTTGCTTTGCAAGCTTTGCGGATAAACTAGTAGCCACTCAAACAATAAAAAAATAATTAATGCATTCAATTCCCCCATAGTCCACAAAACCTTGCTCAAACCATATGTCATCTATTGTACCCACTTTCCCCATTGGCCCTTCTAACAACAAGCAATACTTCTAGTTATCAAGTATCATAAACACATAGCCAAGCCACTCACCAACACTACACTTTTACAAAATAACGAACATGCATAACCACAACCAAAAGGTAAAAACACACAAGTTTTTCAACAAACAATAAACAAACAAGAATAAGCAAAAATAAAACTCAACACTCGCCTAAGATTTCATGGATAAACTATGCATTCACTGCTTCTGTACCCACCAACCCTCCAACACATCTTGCCCAATTTTCTTTGCGGGCTTTGCTGATAGATTAATGGTCACTCAACCAATAAAAACATAGTTAATGCTTTCAATGCATCCATGGTCGACAAGACCTTGCTCAAACCATACAATTTTCTCTGTAACACTTCTAGTTATCAAGTATCACAAACATGCAGATGAGGCACTCACCAGTTGTACACCATTCCTATAGCTCCTCCCTAGTTCAAGCCCTACACAAAATGACAAACATCGAAGATGGCAACCCATAGCTAAAAACACACAAGTTTCTCAACAAACAATAAACAAACGAGAATACGCAGAAACCAACAATCGCCTCATATTTCATGAATTAACTATGCATTATATGCTTGTCTTCTCGCTAGCTATCCAACACATATTGTGAAGTAACTTTCCATTTAATGCATTAAACATGTATTCATTGCTTCAATACTCACTAGCCCGCCATCAAAACTCGCGGGATTTGCCTCCCCTGATTAAATATTTACCACTATGTTTAATGTTCAAATATTTGCAACAATGTATAATATTTCCCTATTTTCCTAATTTACTTAAACGACAATGAAAAATCGACCTACTCCAACCAATAGAAAAAGAGATAAACCATAATTTTCATGCACAAAAAATATGTGCTTAAATCCTGACTATAGAAAAAAGACAAAAATAATTTAAACACTACAATTTCATTGGCCAAACGACTATTTGAAAAGCAAATGCAACAGATGCAATAGTAAACCTGCCTATTGACAGGAACTAATAATAGGACTTTGTTAATACATTTACATCATTACAATCCATCCTTAAACCAGTGTAATTATTTGTCTTGCCGTAATAAACATTTGGAAAAAATTCTAGTCTGGTTTGAAAAGGGACTGAGTAGTTAGATTTGCCCTCTAACTTCCCAATCTGAAAAGACCCTCTGATAATTACTATGGAGTATAGGACAAGATGGACCTACTCTAAGATAATGGAAAACTGATGTTCCACATGGAGAGGTCATGTTCAGTGGTCTGTGAGAGCTATATATGAAAGGGTAAGAGAGACTTGGACAGGTTGAGTCTTTGGATTTTTCTCCTGTACTTCCAGACATTCAGTCCTACGACGAGGAGAGATTGAAAGAGATATCGGTCGGTCTTTCTCACATCTCTTGAATTCTTCCATCTTACAGCTGGATCTCAAGAGAGAGAGATTAAATTTTCATATGTTGAACTGAACCATATCTACTTTTTATATTGCAAATGAGCCAAAATTAAGTCGGACTCGGTACAGTCAATGCAGACGGACCCACTTTCATTACATCTTTTCCTTCCCTAATGCTAAATGTCAAGTAGTACCACCGCTATTATTTTCTCCAGTCTGGCAACTTGTTTTACATTATTTCGTAGTTCGAAACTCAACTAGAAAACCTTAAATGTCAAACATCTACGCATATAACAACATTGAGTATTCTTCTTCCTCTTTTAGTATTCCTTTCTCTCCAATAAATTCTATTTGTTAGTGGAAGGATGGAAATTTAATTTTGTATTAATTTATATGGATGGCTTAAAACACTGATTTAGTATATAATTTTGATCAGGTGAATATTTACGAGTATTTCGATGGCATTCATAGTGTTTATATATATAGTACGTATTTTTATGTTTTTACAATCTTTATTTTCAGAGGTCTTAGGAATGTAATTGGTTTACGAGATTTTAATTATTTGTTTAGGAAGAGAGTTGTAGGCTACCTTTTGAATAATTCAAAGCAAGTTTGTCAAAGGTAATTTTTGTTCAATAGGATAGGAGTTATAAACCCATCTAAGTTGGGGTACCGAAATTAAATAATTTCATGGTGTAATTATTTAGTTAATTTATCCTCATCTAGTTGTCCATTTCAATTTCCAAGGATGACATGGGTGTAATAATGCTTTAGTTTTTTATGAAAGCCATAATTTAATAGTTTTAGTAAGTTTTCTAATTTGATTTTCAAAATATATAAATTGGTTTAATTCAAATTGAATGAAACATAATTGAAGGAATGCATATATTCCATAGAGTTTTCCAAGTTATATAAACTCTCAATTTTGAAAAAAAACTATCTTGTTTAGCTTTCTTAAATTCTGTTGCATATTTACTTGTTTGTCAATTATAAATTACAATAAAATTAGTTAATCTTGGTGTATTGTCCTCCAGATTCCAAGTATAATTCAAATTAGTGGTACATAAGATCCATTATCTCATGTATTTCCTATCACATGTAATTAGGATATCACAAACTTAGCTTGGAGACTTGAGGGACCCATCAAACCATCTTTCTCTAAGGCACACTTGACTACATATGGCTAAAGAATGATCCAACTCCTCAGAACCCTTCAAGGTGTTGATTACGTGGCTTTAGTAAGACAACACATGAAGATAATGCAGCAATTCGCATATCTACTTCAACGAAATGGGCTGACTTGCAATCAAATACATAACAAATGGAGAGGCCATTTGAGGCCATTTTGTAGTCATGCCCTATCAAGGTCCAAGAAAATTTAACATTCCAACTTTTGAAAAGAAAATTGATGTAAATCATATCAATGAATGGATATCCAAGTTGGAAAAGAATTTTTTAAAATTACTTCATAGATTATGGGAAAATTAAATTCACCCTCTTCAAAGTTGAGACTCACATCTAGAACAATCATGGGATTAAAAGTTGTTGCTAAGGTAGAATGATAAGAGAATTCTTGATGGTTGATATTTTGATGTAGAGATGAATGAGAACCACACAAGGGGAGAACTATTGGAATACATCAAAGAGAAGTATTTACTTGAAGACACATATTTAGATAATTATATGCAAAGATAGTTGCTTTGAAAAAATGACTAATTTATTTAGGACTATATCAACACCTTCCATGCATATCAATAAAGATCAATATCCAAGATACATAGAAGCATTGGGGTTTTCTTTCTAATATGTAGTAAAGATTGAAAGGAAAAATAAGGGAATGAAGAAATCTTATGGAAATATCAAGTTGAAGTGAGAATATCATTAAAAGTTCATAAGAAGGGAATCAAATAATTAATGTTAATGATGTAGGAGTTGAAAATTATGGTGATACTCTTGGGATGGGGCACTTGGGGGTGACAGGTTGAGTCACACTGCCCCAAGGCTTTAAGCCCCCTGCTAAGGCAAGGCCGCAACTGAAAAGCCCACAGGACCACACGATTAGTAGGTAAAATAATATGGTTGGTGTTTAAAATCATAACTTTATTATTATTAAAAAAACCCCATAGATAATAAGGTAAATTCATACCAACTGTAATGACAATAAAATGATAGCAATGTACAACACATATGAACTGCATGAAGACCACAAAAATTATACTTCAAATATGCTAGAATATTCCATGTGACAGTACCAATAGAGTGTAGACTACTGATGCTTTAGTGTATGATCCATACAGTATGGCCAAGTACGGATCCATATGTAATTGACAACTAGGAATTTTTTTTACCTAATTCCCCTGGTACAAAATATCAAAAATTGATGAATTGATCTAGTCATTCCTTAGGTTCTCAGGTCTTTAGAACATAATGGCAGGGTCTATTTTTGCCCAAAGTGCTCCAAAAAATCAGCTACCCCCTAAATCTAGCAACTAAAACCCTTCGTCAAACCCATGTAGATCAGTCAAAACATAACAAAAATTGATGAAATGAAATGAAAACCTAACTTTATCAAACACCCTGGATTTAATTGTGAGGTCCTTGAAACTCCAAATCACATCCAGCAAAAATTTCATGCCAAGATTGGTCCCTCAGTTCTAGGAAGAAGTCTATAGCACTAAAGCTCTAGTACATGTAGAATTTTATGTTGAACTCCTCAACACCCTAGGATCACCTACAAGATAACAATAAATTCCACAAGAGAGAAATGATAAAATATCATGCTATGATTATGGATGCATGATTTCCAGATTGAATGTGATAATGTACATATGATGCCTTACTTATAAAGGAAAAATGTGGGATAGGATTAGACAAGATTTTGACATGTGCCTTAATCTTGTATAATGAGATAACTACCCCAACAAATATTAAATGACTTAGGGAACAAGCATTAAATTCTAAAAGATAAGTGACAACTAATGCTTAACTAGAAAGATTCCCTCCTAGGACCTAAGTGGACTTAATATTTAAATAGGACCTAGATAGGCAAAAAACCTATTTACACCAAGAAATAAAAAATGCCAAAGAAAGGAAATAAAAATAAATAGAAATATACTAGTATATACTATGAAGTTCATAATATTCCTTGGTATAATAAAAAGGATTGCTGATCCACAAAGGCTTCGCTGAAAATAACACAAGTGTAGCTATGTTTCAATAAGTTTCCTACAAATATTTTTGATAAGTCTAATGGTTATCAAATAATTGAAGAAATTCCATACTCATAGCTAGTATACTAAATTATTGTCCCATAAGGATGAGGAGCACATATTATGCTCTCAAATGTGGGTCAATAGAATTTGGGCTTGCACTTGATTTTCGATCTCAAGAGTTATAAGATTTTTTTTTCTCTAAAACCAATAAGAGATTGAGCCTTTATATAACACCTCATCAAAAAACAAATTACATAGGATTTGAAAGATAGACATGAGATATTCAAGTATGTAGCTAGTGTCAAAATCCGTCAAGCCTATTAGAGGAATTAATTTGTGATGTATCATCTCTAGATGCATGCAATACATTATTGGGACAACCATACATGTTCAAGAATAATGATATTTATGATTCAATACCTCACAATAATATTATCAATCAATTTGAATGAAAGCATCAAATACTAGAGGTAATTATTATAAAATGTGTATCATTGATTAGTACAAAATGATATCATGTGATTGCCTAGATTATATCATTTACATTATTATTAATTTAATTTGACCTAAGGAGATAAGGTTATTAGAAAAAAAACAAACATTCAAAAAAAAATAGTATGACCAACTTACCAAATTAGATGGGTCATATAATGTTAAGGTATCAAGATGTATTCACTTTAACAATAGGGGTATCCTTGGACTATCAAGTAAAATACCCAATCAACTATATTCTATGGATCTGCTATTACCAAATGCATCATTTTATAGGAGCCCAACATCTGAGAATGATAAAAATTCAAGAATTAATTTAATTAAGGGGTATATTTGACCAAATTCCTCACCTCACCTTGTGGAAGCCCAATTTATTTCACCAAGAAAAAGGATGGAATTTTGTGTCTCTACATTTACTATCAAGTATTAAAAAAGACCACTATAAATAATGGGTTTTCATTTTCTTTGTACTAGTGATCTCTTGGACCAACTCAATAGTTATTTTTTATAAAAAAAAGTGATTTGAAGTTTGGGTACTACCAAGTTGCAATCAAGTCATTAGATATGTAGAAGACTACCCTCAAATCTAAAGGGGTCTTTTCAAGAGGTTATTCATGTATTTTGGCTTGAATAATACTCCCACCACCTTTGTGTGAATGATTAATAATGTACAAGGCCTTTCATTTATTCCTTTGCTATTTTTCATTTTGAAAAAAAAATCATATTTGATAAAACACGAGAGGACCATCTAGAAAATGTTCAAAAAGTAATCTCAAATTTGTAACAACATAAGCTCCATTCTAATAGAGAAAGTTGATCCTTTGGTATGTAGAGGATTCAATACAAGGGATTCATCATCAACATGTATGGTTTCTATTTTTACCTTGAAAAATATGTAGTTCATGATTAAAAGTTGGACACTTCCCATAAATCTCATATAACTTCATATCTTTTTGAGATTGGATAATTTTTATTATAGGTTTGTGTTTGGATTCTCATACTCAGTGTGGGTTATAAATCAATCACTTATAAGGAAAGTAAAAAAAACTAATTCATTTGGATAGACAAAACAATGATCATTCACAAATCAATCACTTATAAGGGAAGTAAAAACAACTAATTCATTTGGATAGACATGATAATGATCATTCACATTATTTAAGTAGAGACTCTACTTGTCATGAGTAGTAACTCTTCCTAATTTACAATTCTTTTGAAATCAAGGTTGTTTCCTTAAAGTATGCAATAGGGGTAATTTTCACTCAACATGTGCATCTACTTTCCTACCATAGTGAGACCTAATTTAATACAATATGCATGCACCCTATATATCAAAAGTAGTTGTAGTCCTATAAATAGTAGAAGAACTATATGTTGGGGAAAGAGTTCAAGTCATTCGCCTGAACCACTATCCTCTCTAATTAATGTAAATGCAAGGAAAATCATAAACTGATTGAAATCAAAGGTGGTCCACCTTCCTCCACATTAACAATGTTTTAAGTTTATTTATTCAACATCCAATATTAATCATATAAATAGTGCTATTATTTTAAAAATAAAAGACATATTCACCTCAATTTATGACACTATTTTTTATTATACTAACATCTACCGAAACTCACAATATATGGATAGTTCCCTATTACTACTTGAAAAATAGAATCCTCTATCACATGGGGTACATATATGCTCCTATTGAGGAATGATATAAGATGAATGGGAAACAAACTATAGTTAGATTATTAGACACTTTGAATAGAGAATATAATTGATGTACTATAAAATCTAATATACTAGACAAATTGTGTCGTGATGTCATCCTATACATTCAATCTTACATAATTCACCATTGTGAAGTCTAAAAATTGAAAATAATTATTTACACACCTCTTCTAGATCTTATTAAGCCCTATCAATTCACCTCTATATATTGTATGTGCGGGATTCTTATGAAAAAATATGGCAATGATCATGTGTAAGTAGTGGTTGATAGGTTTTTGAAGATGGCCATCATGGTAGCTTGCAAGAAGGAGGTTTTAATAGAAGACATAATATTCTTTAAGAATTTCTTAGTACATTTTGGTCTAATAAAAAGGATAAGTGAATGGAAATGGGGGACAAAAAATGAGTCAAAAATGATCACCTCTTTTTGAAATCAGTCAAGCTTGAACTTGGATGAGTAATTAGAGATGGATGAAGTTAATTTTTTAAGATATGAAACGAAAAAATTGATATACTCTTAATCTAGTTTATATACCACTAATCAATTTTTATACTGATTAATATTAAGAAAGTAAAATATTATGTGCACACAAAATTGTTCCTATTTTTATAGAACATAATATAGTGTTTGATTTTCACTCCCCATTTTTTGTTACATTCAATATTTTTTTAAACTACTTGGTACAAATATAGTTAAAAGTGAGTTCTATAAGTTATTTATCTATATTTCTTTAGTAATTTTATTTTTTCTGATATTTTAAAGTGGAGACATATTGAAAATAATATCATGAGTGTGTGTTCCATATTACTTATAGAAAAATAATAAAAAATACAACTTTTTTAATGTGCACAAACAATGAAGTGTAGAACAATTATATATTATTTTTTCAAATTTTTATAAGTATATCAAAAGCAACAAATAAAAAAGTACATATTTACATGTTCATATCTAAACATTAGTAAAATAAAATAACAATAAATGTGCTAGTGTATTTCAAATAAAATAAAACTATATGATTATAAAGTTAATATGTTCAACATTTTGATGGTAATTTTGTCAAGTGTTATTAAAAAATGAATAAATCTAATGGCATTGAAGATGGAAAATAATATTGAAAGTAAGAGAAATGTCAAAGGGGTAAAATTAGGAGCGAGCCCTTTAGTTTTTTTATTAACGATAAACAAGTTTTGAAGGGTTCCTGAAACCCTGTACAAAAATGAGTAGTGGCAACAAAGATAAAGCAATAGGTTGCCCACCCAAAACACCAAAAAAAAGTTTATTACAATGAGATCAACACACCATCAATATGAAACATCACACAACAATGAAACCAAACAAAAAGAACAAAAAAAATGGCCATTAGAGCAATTCCTTGAGCATTCTAGCCACTTCCAGGTCCTTGCAAATCATCTTGTCATGCAATTCCATGACTTCCTCCACATCCTGCCTAGGCACCATTTTGCATTTCTTTTTTTTTCTCCAAGTGCGCATGCTTGGTCTCATGCCCAAGTCCATGGTCCACAGCTCCTTGTCATCATTCTCCCCCATCTCCTTTTTCACTTGCTCACTGAATAGAGATCTACCTGCCCATTCCTTTGCCTTCTCATTGGGAACACAAGACCTTCAGTCGAGGACTCCAATTTCTTCCTGTTGAGATTGATGATCATGTCTATATCCTTACACAACTACCAATAGTTCTTTTCCAACAAAGACAGCCTTGGGCCATAGTCTCTCTCCAAATTGGCCAACTCATCCACCAAAAAGTTGGCACTAGAATTCATCGACTTGGCCAAACCAAAAACGGAATCCTTCTCCTTAAGACTATGAAGCATGGCGATATTGCACCGGTAAATTGTGTCATGCTTGTTGTGGAGGTCTTGAACCTCTTGAACAAGCCACATCAGTAAATTGAAATAAATATCAGTCCCTTCCTTAACCAGACTTGAGGCTTGTGAATAGTCCATAGCCCCCCCAAAATAAACTCTCCCCTGATGGGAGCTCATGAGGGGATCATCATCCTAAAAACCATCGAGATTAATTTTGGACTTACCTTTGTCTTTGAAGGTTGGTGCATGAATAGACTCGTCCACATCAACCACACTATTCACCTTTCCAGCAGTAGGGATCCCTCCACCAACACCAAAACCCAGGTTCATGTTCCCCAAATTTGCCACCTCACCAACTTGATTGCCCTCTAAGATATTTAGAAGCTTTTATGCCATATCCTTAGAGTAATCTAGCCCTTGAATCTTAGCCTTCTTTCCACTACAAATCCCCTTCTCAACATCTTCACCACAAACCTCCTTAATTTTGTGCTTAACATGCGGGAAGGAGGGTTTTTCCTTACTAGTAGAGGGTATCTTTTTCACCAGTCGAGGGAGTATAGTCTAGGTCAATGTTGTACCCATCTGACCATGCCTCAGACTCCACCTCAATTTGTGTCCCCTCACTCTCGACCACCTCCTCAACCAGATAATTCCCACTCCCCTTCTTCTTTTTCGAATTAGGAAGATGAGGAGATTAACCAATACAGTTAGCCTTAATGTAATCAACTATAAGCAACATTAAAACGTCATGTAAGAAAGGGTTTCTAGGATTCTTTCTAAAATTCACAATCCCCTCTTCCAATGAAAGAAATAGGTAGAAGGGGAAGGAAATGAGCTTACCATGCCAAAAATTATTCAGCATCACAAAGTGATGACCATACAGGGTCGTGTACATACCACATCAACACCATGCCAACGTCCTACCAGATAGGTTTAATCTTGGAGCTATCATATCCACCATAGTCCAACCTCACCTTTTTGGTTCTCTCTTTGTCCCGAAGAAAATTCAACCTAGCAGACCTCGACAAATTCTTGTCTTTGTAGAGATTTATTCCTTTGGTCAGCATCCCAGTTACCTCTACAATTAAATCTTCACTAATAGTGGTATACCGTCTAAACATGCTCAGAACCAAGCCATGCCAGGAATCGACAAAATCTTTGGGTACACTAGTTTTAAAGCCATGCAACCTTTCCATAAAAGGGGTACAACCCCTCCCTTTTGCAAGATTTCCCACACATTGCCATTGGCCTTGAAATCATCATAGGAAAGCGGTTGTGTTCTACACCTTTCCCCACCCATCATCAAATACTTCACAAATGCAGGAAAAACAACAAATAATTGCGAATTTACACTAAGGCAAGAGGAAAAAAAAAAACCAGAAAGCATGTGTGCTTTCCAAGTGCAGTACTAAGGAAAATAATGGTGAGGAGGCTCTTGCATTTATGATTTGGATGCCCATAGATTCCAATGATCTTCACAAGCATGAAGTGTCTAATCAAACAAAGATATCCATGATAACCAAACAAGCCTTTAGCTGAGGAGATGACTTCCACCAATGAGCTAAGATTTGTCATTATTGAGAAAATTAATTAAATCAAAAGGTAGGATAACATTAGCCTCCCAATACCTAGCTGACGTCACCCCATGATTCACCACCCAGTCAGCCACCTGATTTGCCTCACAAAAGGTGTGGGATATATAGACTTCATTAAAGTCCTACAAAATAGCAAGGGTGTCTAAAATGAAGTTTTCAATAGTCCATGAATGGGGTGAACCCTTCCTAAGGAAATTAATAATATTAAGGAAGTCCCCTTCAATCCATAACTTTGAGATCCCCTTGTCCCTAGCCATCTTTATGCCATGGTAGGCTACAACAACTTTAACAAAACCAACCCTTTAGGTTTGTCATCTAAGACTTCTATAGATAAAAATGGTGGCAATGTATTTGGAATATATAATGTGAGCATACTACACAACACATTCAAGATTTTTAGTGTCCTTAAGGCTAATCCATAATGGAAAAGGGATGTATGAAACCCATGATTTGACACTTTTCTATTAAATTCTATGAGTTATCTTTGTTTTATATCAATGCAAATGATTATATTGCATTGGAAATCAAAATACTTAGATTATCATATACTTTTGTTTGTTTTAATAAATTTGATTGTCCATTGTGGTTATTATTGACATAATTTTGATAATTTATTAATTTTTATAAGAAATAATTATTTACTTGTATTTTAAGAGTTAATTTGTGATCAATGTATATTTTTTATCTTTTTATTTATTTTTATATAATTAAAATTTTAATTAATATATATTGATAATTTTATATATTTAGAAAGAATTGAAAATTATCGTAGGAAGGAAAAATTAGGGAACACCTAAGAAAATTAAAGTGGAGAAATTAAAAAAGGGAGAACTTAAAAATACTTCATGAAATGAGAAAATCTGGAGGAAAAGGTATGTTGTTAATACCAATTGATATCAATGTAAAAATAAGTTTGAAAAAATCTATTCAAATAAGAAATAATGAACCAAATTTACTTAATTAAAATAAAGAATACATGTAAATAAGAACACCTCCTATAATTATTTGTTAAAAAATAACTTTATAATTAAAATTTATGAAAATATTTTTAAATTCAATGCCCAATAAAATTCCTGAACATACAAGTGTAGAATGATTGCTAATTAAATATGAAAAATATATTTTGGAAGCTTAAATGGAATAGGAAGATGCCAATTATTGATTAAAATGATTAAAAATAATAATTTTAGGGACAACATGAAGATCTTTAGTTTAAGATCATATAATACTGATGGTGGAAACACTATTATAAGAAATCTAATTGATGCATACTAATAGATAGATTCAACCTCATGTATTAAATATAATAATGTTTTTAATTAGAGGTAAAAGGGGTTTTGATGAGACCCCGAAACCCAGTACAACTGGTTTTGAAGGGCTTTGTAACCCTATCCAAGGTAGGCATGTTGTAGAAAAGATAAATCACATACAAACAACAACAAAACAATAGCAATAGTTAATAAGAAGACATGTCGACACAAGCTACAATAGAAAATAAGAGAGGGACAAGTTCCCTACACAACCAGATTTTAATAAGAACTTGGAAACCTTAAGTGAACATAGATCCCTCTTGCATCAGCCAAGCAACAACAGACCATCTGCTTAGGAAAAACAAAACTAATCCAAGAGAAAAAGGCATATTGATGGTTAAGAACACCATCAACCCCAAACCCATAATCAAAAACATCAACTCCAAGATCCCCACCTCAATAGGGGAGTTAGAGAGCACACCAAAACACTGAAGCACATCCATCTTCAAGCCACAACACCCCAACCAAGCCAATCCCACCTCCACCCTAATAAGAGAGGGCTCCCTTCTATAGGAGAAGGAGATATGAGAGCCCCACCCTCCAAAGCCTTCACACAATAGCCCATGCAAGCTCCACCTCGATAGGAACAAGTTGACTAGATTTTTTTCTGAATCTACAATAGCCATCTCCACCTCAATAGAAGAGGGCTCTCCTTCAATAGAAGTAGTCTCCACCTCCATATAAGACCCCGACTATAGATCCAAAAAGAATGCAAATACTTCAAAAAATCAGACCAACAAATTCTCCATTGACATAATCGAGTGCAGATACAAGACAAAAAAGCACACTTCAACGAAACAGAAAAGACCCAACAACACTTGAGCCTTCAAAATAAAACCATGAGACAACTCAGCCCAAGAAAGAACCACAAACCCTCGCATCAACAAAACTAGAAAAAGCCACCTTGGTACCAAGAGGAACATCAACAACCACAACAAAGAGGGTCCAAAGACACTTAACCAGAGAGAACAAGGCCACAACATACACTCAATATAATAATGTTACTCATTATTTTCTTACATAAAATATTGTAAGAAGTGACACCCAAAAAAAATATTTAATTAGCAATACAAGTAGATCACTAAAGATAAATGGAAAAACACTACTGAAAGCTATTGAGAGATATGAAAGTGTTGAGGATCCTCACAATATTGTACCATGATAATTCTCATGGAGACTCCCATGCAAATACAAGGATGTTGTGGATTCCTTAAGAGAATTAATTAAATAATTTTGAAAAACTAACGCAAGAGTTTCACCTAATAGAAAATATGTTGTAAGAATGAGAATTGGATCTCAAAATTGTGAACTACATTTTAAACATTTCTTAGATATGACTCAAACATAGTTTAATCAAAATTTTATATAGAGTTATCATCAAATAAGAATTAGCAAAGGGTATTTTTAGATGGAAAAACCCTTTTATGTTAAGATAAACAATCTATGCACTACTTGATTTTATAGGGTACATACTAAATTTTTATGCATTATGATATTTAGCATCATATATATGTTACTTTACACACTAAGGTTGTTTTATACAAATGTATGATACAAGTCCCAACTAAATCATCATTTTTTTTCATTGAAGTGTCTTATGTAAAAGAGTGGATAGATAATTATTCTTATAAGGAATCATGTTTGAGAGGAAAATGTGTTAGTTGTGGCGGTTTGCAATATTTTAAAAAATGTACATATAGAGAACACACATGAAATTGACAAAAAATTAGTTAGTTTTCGAAATAAAATTTAGTAACATATGGATTAAAAAATGATAAAATGTTACATAGGTGTAATTTAGTTATTAAAGATATTTCGATAGATAAATTTATAAAAAATATTTTAGGATGTTAGTGAATGAATTGACTACTTGAAATCGATTAAAAAATATGACTCTAATTCACCCTTAAAGCACTAGAGCCAATCACTAACAACTCTAGAAAGGTCACAATTGCATTTGCGACTTTCCTCTGAATTGGAGAGGTACAACTCCCTCTTGTGATCTAATTAGCAATAAATTAGCTTTTGACCAGAAATCAATAAAGTGACAAACACTAGTTCATAAATATGACACTAACATAGATAAGAGAACATAAAGCCATAAGCTGTCAACACAAAGATTAAAAAACTTACGATTGATATACCATGAAAAATGAGTTTATACTGCAATAAATGGATGCCATAAAGTATATCTCATAAAGAAAATATGACTCTATTACATGCATGAAATAAAGATCAATACACTAAACATCACATTAAATTCATAATTCAAAGATTACAAATTGTCACAACATAAATCAATGTCAAGTTCCTTCTTGGAATACAACAAAGTGTATCTCCGGAGATCGAACCTAGTATCCTTCTTCTTTATCCTATATATAGCAACCAATTCCCACCTAAACGGTTACCAAACCATTACTAATTTTGGCGATACTTCTTTCTCTTCTACCATCTTCTTAGAAACGATCTAAAGAATATGATAAGCCATAATAATTAGTCTGACAAATGAAAGGACATCAAGCAAGAAAATTGATCTTTTTTTTGCCAACGACTGCCAAATGACCTATCTCATAGCCATACAATTAATGAAGTTTTAAGGAAACACCATATGATCTCATGTGTATGCTATCCAACTAGCAATGCAATTTAAAAATGGTTCAAATTAGTCATTAATTCAAGCTGAGTTTTCATCCCATCAAATCTAAGGAAGATAGCGCAAATGTCCAACTATCCATCTATAAATTCAACTAGTGTTATCACTCTTCACCATCTAGAAGCATTCAATCATGGTGAGTGCTCAGAGTGACAATGTTTCTAGAAATGACTCCATCATTTTGGAGGAGATCGAGTGTAGTCTGTTGTTCAGGCATCTGTCTGATCAACTAAAGGAAGTATTTGTGATACAGAGAAAGGTAGAAGAAGAAGTGCCTCACGGTATCTTGGGTGAAGCATTTATGAGCTAGACACATGTTCATAATGCTACCATGTTGGAGTGTCTTTTGTACATGGTCATTAGGACCTCTGGTCACCTTGATTGGGGCATGAGAGCATCTGAGCATTTGGTGGGGTTTGAATTCCATCACCATGTCAATGTATCTATCGCTGGACTCAGTCACTATCCTTGGAGTGGGTTGGTGGGTGATGCCATTTGCATTGCATCGGCTCTCCAAAATTAAACTGTGGAGGAAGCAGTTACTCTTCTTCGTATGGGAATCGTGAGAAATAACATGGGGCTCTTTGCCCAATTTCTAGAATCACATGACAACCTACTATCCCTTGCTCAAATTGAATACCTCCATATTGTGATTGAGGGCATCTGAGTCCTGATTTTTTCCTTATGTGTCTGAAAAAGAATGTCTCTTTTTTCTTTTTGTTATCAATATCAACTTCGTAGTCGAATCGACCAATTTTGCAATGTCAATGCGATGTATACACATACAAATATATGAATAAAGATAATATTTTGATATTTTTGTGCTCTTGTATGCATGGATTTGTTTATTTTTGTTCACACCAGATCTGGTGACATTAGTTTATTTTCCCAGGCACAGTATACTGGTTTCGTAATTCAATGTTCAGTGTTACTCTATTAATTTATTGAAAAATGCTTCTAGGCGGTGTAGTGGATAGTTCGTAGAACTTGGGAAAACACCACTTAGGTTTTAATTATTTGAAGGAATACCACTCGTAGGCATAACTTGTGATAAAATCTACTAGGAGACCTCAACAATAGACAACCCATTGTACAGACTGCTTATGATGTGTATGAGTCTTTAAAAGAGTGGCCAATTATGATGAAGTCATAAAGCATTGCCTAGGCTCGAGGAATAACAATAGAAGTGGTAAAGTGAGAGGTTAGCACAACTAGCGAAAAAAATGCCTAGGTTTGAGATGTATAATGAAACACCGCCTAACCATAAACTTGTGTAAAATTTGACTAACAAGTGAAGGGGTATCGAATTTAAGGGTAACATCTAGGAAAAAATAGTGTATTAGTATATTAATGCATACACACAAAGCTTAGTGGTTGGATAATATCAAAGTTATGTAAGAACATATTTCCTCTTGGTATAGCTATCTATGTCGTATATTTTTCTATGAATTATATATTGCAACCACTTGAAGTGCAATATCTATCCTACAACTTTATTCAAGGTACTATTTTTATACATTTAATTTTAGGCATGCACCTAATAGTATAATAGAAAATACAAATATATTAAGAGTATCACTTCCACATTAATGATGATTATAATCATTCCACCAAGTTTGTGCAAGGTTGTGTTTATATGTTCTATGATAATTAAAGTGATAAAAATTGATCATATTTAGTCAAAATATCATATTTTCATATACATGCATATTACAATTCAATAATTTGAGGATGTATTAATTGAGTGGGATACATGTGATGAGTGGTGTTGAATATATTTTCATTGTTACTAAGGTTGGACATGGAAAGGGGAGCATGATGGTGCAAGAGAATATGTAAAAGGAGCCCTAGCAAAAGAATAATTGAAACTTACCAAGGTGGTGCTAAGTTGACATATATAATAAAAATTGTGCAATGGTGTAAATATACAATGGGACTAGATAATTAGGGTAAGTTTATAGTTTTTATATTTTTTTGTTTGGTAGAGTAATTTAATATTATAATTTATGAAGGGTATTATACAATAATCGGATAGAGTGGATTTTTCTTGTTCAAAAGTTCAAGGGTAGTACATGGATTTTTTATACAAGAGATATGGAATGCTTTTATTATTTATGTATGGATTTTTTGGGAAGAGTGTGAGGAAAAAAAGTAGTTTGATGAATGGAAAATAAGGTGGTTAGAATTGATATTTTATTTGACTATGATTTCAACATTAGTTATATCAAAGGAAAAGATAATTGGGTTGCCGATGCTTTGAGCCGTAAGAGGCATATCTCCTTGATGGTATTGAACCAGACTAACTTTAAGAGTCAAGTGTTGCAAGAATCCAAGGGTGATGAGTTCTATGAACAAGTCAAGCAAAAACTCAAGGATGATCCACAAGATTGAAAGTATGAAGGATATCACCTTGAATCTAATGGATTACTAAGATTTCAAGGTAGAATTTATGTACAAGTGATTTTGGAGAATTGAGGAACTTGGTATGGAAAGAAGTTCAAAATGCACCATATTCAGGACATCCTAGTCTCACCAAACTGTTGCCTGATGTAAAGCCATTATATTTTTGGAAGGGTATGAAAGGGGATATTGCAAGGTTTGTAGAAAGTTTTTTAGAGTGCCAAAGGGTGAAGGCAAAGCATCATCACCCTGCAAGTCTTCTATATCCACATGAAGTTCCTGAAAGCAAGTGGTAGGTCATTAGCATGGATTTTATGCAGGGACTACCTATGTCAAGGAATAAGCATAATGCCATTCTAGTAGTGATGGACAATCTCACTAAGTTATCTCACTTTATACTAGGAAATTTCACTAATGGAGCTCTTATAATAGCCTATAATATTTTTCAAGATATATTTAGATTGCATGGGATTCTTGAGAAGATTATCTCTAATAGGTATTCCCGCGTGACATCTAGATTTTGGCAAACGCTATTTTCTGCACTTGGAATGAAAAATGAATATAAGCCAAATGCTTATCATCTAAAGATAGATGGAAAAATTGAAAAGGTAAAGCTACTATTAGAGGACCTAATAAGGATGTATTGCATGGACTAACAATACAAATGGGAATATTACATACCATTGATTGAGTTTGCGTGTAATAACGCCTATCACTCTGATATCAAGATGGCTCCATTTGAAGCATTATATAGCAAGAAGTGTCAAACTCCTATAAGATAGGATAAGCCTTGGGATAGAGATGCTATTGAAAATGGAGGAACAAGTTTGAATTATTAAGCAGACGTTAGCAAAAGCTAACGATAGGCAAAAAAATTAAGTTGATGCCAAATGGATACCCATAAATTTCACAGTAGGAGAGAAGGTTTTATTAAGGGTTAAGCCTCATAAGAGTTCAATCAAGTTTGGAAAGTCATCCAAACTAGCTCCACGCTATGTAGGTCCTTTTGAGGTTCTTGAGGAGATCAACTCTATAACATATAGGATTGCTTTGCCACTAGATCTTATCAAGATGCATGATGTTTTTCATATCTCGTATCTTAAGAAGTATATACCAAGTGATAACAATGTTATTTATTGGAATGCTTTATAGGTACAGAACCCAGGAGTGGTAATAATCAACCCTCTCAAGGTTCTTGGAACATATAATCTCCACTTACGTAATAGAGAGGTTTTGTAGTGCAAGGTCCAATGGGATCAATATGCAGAAGATTCTGCCACTTGGGAAGACTATGCTGAGATGAAGTAGAAGTTTCCACAAGTCTTGCTAGATTTTTAAAATTCTTGAAAGTAATGATGTTTTGTAATGTGATGCTTTAGGATGATTTGTGTTTGATGTTTTATGCTATGTCCATGTCGATACTTAATAAATCACTGGGGATGATGATTCGTAAGGGGGGAATATGTTACATCCCGAGTAATGTTACTTATTTACTATTACCATTTTTTTTCAAATTGCTTGAATAAATGAATGTGTTTTATAGATATTTACATGAATATGTTTTATGAGTCTTTATATGAATATGTTTAATTAATCTTGAATGTAAATTGAATGATTGATGTAATTTGATATTTTATAACTATTATAACCATGAAATGTATGATGTATATGGTTATGTTGTGTTCGGATAACTATTGTTATGATGTGCCAAGTTGAGTGCAGGAACAGGTTCAAACCTCCAAAAGAGAGGGGAAGTATCACTGAGGAGAAGAACTTCATCTGGTAACCCTTAACGCTCACCTAACTAAGCATTCACACACTCACATCCTAGTTTCTCTTAGTGAGTCAAGTCAGTTTTGGGAAAAGGTACGTAATATTTGTTGTGAATGATGTGATTGAGAATTGTGATTTTAAGTCTTGATGTCATGTGACAGTATTTCCTTGTATTCTTATTGTGGTATTGATGAGATATATACATAAAATATATATATGTATATGTATACATGTCTACGATAGTCTCATACATATGAGTGAATATGTACACGAGTATACCTAGGTAGACATACCTATGCATGTTCATGGATGGATTACCCATATGCATGGGAATACTGATTGGACTAAATTGACACATATATATATACATCCCATGTATATATGTCGATCTATGGAATAGTATGTATGAGTGTTTTATAAATATATTGAAATGGAATTATGTATATATATATATGTAGTATATATATATATTAATATATGTGTGCAAGTTAATATAGTAACATATATTTATTAATATATATATATATATATTATAATAGTATATATATATATATGTAATACTATTCGTTATATTTATATATTATATAAATATGTTTGTTAATAAAATGTATTCGGTAAACTTCATGAAATGGATATATATATTGATATATATAGATATATGTATATATATATACTTTGATAATAAATATGTATTTGTATACATATATATGTGATTAAATCTATTAATATAAACTTCAAGTGCATAAGATAGCACTGATTATTATTGTTAATAATGTGAAGCAAATCACATATTATATCATGTAGCACATAAAGCATAAAGCACAACTTTAAGTGGAATATAAACCAACACATGTTGTTTGGTAAGACCAATTCAAGCAAAGAGCCAGTGTGTAGGAGATTATTCTGTTGTGTAAAACATTCTAGAAGGGAATTAAATGTTGTTTGAAACCTATAGAATATGTCAAAGGGTCGCACTAAGAAGGTGGCACCAAATACAAAAGGTGATGCCATAGTTGCTAGTGTTTAGAAGTTAAAAGAAGTATTTGAATACACATAAAATTGCAAATAGTGTTTAAAAGTTAAGTGCAAACTTGATAGCTTTTTGAAAAGGAATTCAAATTAGGAAACTTGTGTTGAGATTGTTGTCCCATATATCAAGTCGACTCAACCATTTAAATGGTGAGGACTATGAAGTGTTGAAAACCTGTGAGTTAGACTAATGAGTCACTGCATGAGGTTAGAAAGGTGGTAGAAATACTAACTTGTTTCTAGCCTTTGGTTTCTCATAAATTAGTATAAATAGAGGTTATTATTCTACCAATTGCTACACTTATCATCATGATTATCTTGAAGCTATTTTGTTGTGATCTCTAATTTACGGAGTTGAGAGTTATTTTGCTATATAATATTTGTGATTATTATTGAATTTAGTGAGAAGTTAGAATAGGTTAATCAAGTGGTCTTGGAGGAGATATCAATCGAAATTGAGGGTTCGTACTAGGAAGGAGTTCAATCAATTGAAAGCATTATACAAGCATGCTAGTTTCTATACCTTTGTTGTTATGTTGGAAAGGTTAAATAGTTTTTTTTCCTATGTTGGAAAAGAATGCTTTGAATATGTTGTGATGTTTGTTTAAAGATTTCATGTTCTTCATTGTGCATAATATTGTAGATCCTATATTAATGGCTATATATGTATGTACTCATATAAGGGTGTTTATTTGAGTGCAAACGTAATTATACTATACATAGATGTCATCGCTATATGTAGGATGTCTAAACTATACTTATGTAGCTAAGAGCAAGAAGTTGCTAGAATCACCTTGGTAGTAAAGTTATTTTGTTTATGATATATTATGTGGGTTATTCCTAGGGTTTTTTTGATCCATGGGAAAGGGAGTAACCTAGGTATAGAGTATGAATGGTCATTTATCCAAATCCAGATAGGAAGGTGTGTGAATAAGAGTCATCCACTCTAAGTTTTGGGTGATGAATACTTTGACCAGAGTAGTGTAAGTAGCCACTATTTACATTGTCAGTTTTATTGTGATTTGTGATTACATACTAGGTCGGGATGTACATACACAGAGGGGGTTATCCACTATATGTTAGTTCTAGAAACATATAGGACACAACACCATGCTCAGAAAAGGCTATTGTATGAGGCTATCAAACCAATCTCTTCATTGAAGGGTAGGGCCATCTTACTAATTAGGTAGATGTGTGGGGACTACAATAAATCTGTGGTTGGAGAAAAAGCACTTGAGTGATGCTTCTCCTCATTAGTTGGTGGTCAAAGATTTTGGGGGTCATTTATTCTTTATATATTTTGTGAGCTTGTTTAAGCTATGTATCTTGTATCCATTTATATGGGAATTTTAAATATAAAATATCATATGGAAATTATATGTCATCATTATTTGAATTAGTGAAAGGAATTATTTTGTATGCAATGGGAAAGTTTGAAATATATTCAAATGTGGATTTATTATTCAAAGAAAAGGAAAAAAATCATTTCTCTTAAAGGTTAGGTGCTTAAATTATTCGCTTGTGGGTAAAACATAGGAAATTTTACTGTGTAGAACAATGGGTATGTTACATCATGCTTCACATAAAAACTCCTCCAAAGAAAGCCCAATACAATGACAACCAATTCAAAACCACTAACAACCAACCTCAACCACTAAACAAATTATTTTTCTATAAACTCAATCCCACACAAATACAACCAAGTGGTAAGGTAAAACCATGTGCTTCAAAACCAAGAGTACACAAAACCATTGACCCCATAGTTACTTTTTTGTACTAAATTTCCCAAATATTAAATATTTTCCCATGTGCTTGCAACCTACACATAAAATATCTAACCCAATGCTACATACAACTTTATAAGTGGACCCAAATAAATATTTAGTTTTTCTAAACACATTTCCTAATGATTGACCATAAATCAATTTTTATTTTACATAATTAAACTAATATATGTTGTGCAAGGTGTAAAATGCCCATTCTTAGTAGGAGATTGAGCTTTGTTGACGATGCATAGAAGGGTAAGTGCACCAAGATGGTTCCCAAAAAGGGGACTTAAGTGGAATGCTTTTTCCTGAAATCGGGAAATACTGACCTTGGATGTGAAATTGAGGATACTTAGACTCAAAATTTTGAGATAGAACAAAAAGAAGGATTCAAGTGCTCTGAGTCTACTTTCTAAACTACTAATTTATTTTGAAAATTATTGAGATTAAGGGGTTCAAACGAGGGACGTACACAAATTGGTGTTGTTTTTGTCAGAAAAACATAACATAGCAACTCTTGTACGACCCTCGTATGGTGAACTTTTTTTTAGTATTTTTAAAATCGCAACAGTCAAAAGTTAGCTAATAGTATGTAGTCGATGCACGATTTTTTTGATAATTTTTTAATCAATATTTGACTTTTTACTAATTTGCGAAGTGGACATATCCTGAAAATAGAATTTTGGTCGTGCTACCCCTACAAATTTTGGAAACTAATTGATTTTTTTTTTCTAAATTTTTTAATTTTGTAGAATGGAGTCTAGTTTCTAAAATTGTAATTTATTTCAAAGATTGATGAACGGTTAATTTATAATGAAAAAAAATACCAAACACTGCTTTTTGGCAAAAAAAAGACATACAGATAAAATAAATTATGGATGAAAGACTTAACATTTTCTGAAAGTGAAAAAAATTACATCGTTGGATAGCTAAGAGATAACCCAACATTACCCATGTGCTCGATTTCTTCGATATTGAACCACGTGCAATCCTGACGGTGAGCACGAACTTGATTATGAGAAATATGGTGGATTTCTTAAAAACACATCTCTGGTCATTGGGAATGCCCTCCAAACCTTTGGGTTGGAATTCCAAGGCAATACCAAGCTTAAAGTTCAGTAATTCTCAAAGCAAGATATAATGCGAGCACGTTACAATGCGCTCGCGTTATAGCTCACTTTGACATGGTTTTTGCTTCTGTGGGGAACATGTCTACAGACCCATAACATGAGCGCGTCATAACATTCTCGCGTTATGTCTTACTTTATGTTAAATGCTAATATATTTATGTATGCTGATATATTTTTATGTACATGTATCTATGTATGCTTGTATGGATGTAAGATTATATGTACAAATGTATTATGCTTGTATGTATGCATTTATGTATGTCTTTAGACGAAGGGAGAATTTAGAGAGAGTCTAGAGAGATGGAGAGGGGGTCGAAGTGAGAGTTTAAGAGAGAGGGAGTGGGAGAGAAGGGGTTGGATTGAGGGGGACTTAGCTAGGTGGGGTGGGAGGGATACAGGGAGGGAGAGAGGGAGAGGGGGGGTGGGAGGGATACAGAGAGAGAGAGATTGATGGAGAGGGAGAGAGAGAGAAGAGGGAGAGGGAGAGAGAGAGACAAAGAGAAAGAGAGGGTTATGTAGGTAGGGTGCGAAAGGGAGAGACTTGAGAGTGTGAGAGGGAGAGACTTGAGAGATAGGTAGTGAGAGGGAGTGTGAGAGAGAGGGAGTGAGAGAGGGTGGTAGGGATTGATTGAATGAGAGGTACAAAAAAAGAGGGAGACGATAGATAGAGAAAATTAGAGAGGGTGGGAGGGAGGGAAGGAGGGAGAGGTGAGATGTATAGATAGAGAGAAAGTGATAGGGGTTGAGGGATTAGGATGGAGGACCTATAGGGTTGATGGTTTCTAGGGTAGTAGGGTTTAAGGTTTGAGGGTTGATGGAATAGGTTTGATGGCAGAGGGTATTTTGTTGAGGGTGTAGGGTAGAAGGTTTAAGGTTTAAGCGTTTAGGGTTGAAGGGTTTGGGGTTAAGGGTTTAGGGTTAAGGGTTTGTCTTGGTTGAGGGTAGAGGGTTTAGGGTATAGTTTTGAGGGTATATGGTTGAAGGATTAGGTTCAGGGTCTAATGTAAGGGGTAGAGGTTTTAGGGTTTAAGGATTGAGGGTTGAGGGTTGAGTGTTTAATGTATAGGGTAAAGGGTAGAGGGTTTAAGGGTTGAGGGTTGAAGATTGAGGGTTTAAGGTATAAGGTCGAGGGATTAGGGTTGAGGGTCCAATATATAGGGTAGAGGTTATAGGGGTTGAGAGATTAAGGGTTTAGGGATTAGGGTTTAGGGTAGAGAGTATTGGGTTGATGGTAGAGGTTAGAGGGTAGAGGGTAAAGGGTTTAACAGTTTAGGGTTTAAAGGGTTAGGGTTGAGGGTCAAGGGTTTAGGGTTGAGTGTTTAAGGGTTTAAGAGTTGAGGGTTGAGGGATTAGGGTAGATAGTTTACTAAATGGGTTTGAGGGTTGGGGGATTAGGGTAGAGATTTTACTAAATGGGTTTGAGGGTTGGCGGATTAGGGTTGAGGGTAGAGGGCATAGGATTGGCGGTAGAGGGTAGAGGGTTTATGGGTTAGGGTTTAAGGGTCTAGGGTTTAGGGATGAGGGATTAATAGGTTATAAAGTAGAGGTTATAGGAGTTGAGGGATTAGGGTTTAAGGGTTGAGGGTTGAGTGATTCAGAGGGTATAGGGGTTGAGGGATTAAAGTTTAAGGGTTGAGGGTTGAGGGTTGAGGGATTAATAGGGTATAGGGGTTGAGGGATTAGGCTT